>CM055904.1:43557148-43812148 GCA_029582155.1 Panopea generosa | reverse complement strand
ACACTGTAAACGTCTAATTACACACCTGACACTGAAATGATTGATCACCAGTATGTATACGCTCAAATGTTTAATCAGCAGTTTGTATCCTCATGTGCCTATTTAAATTTGATGACTCTGTAAACGTGTCACCCAAATAGTTTATCACTAGTATGTATACGCATGTAACTGTTTAGCTGTGATGAACGGGCAAACTTCTAATTACACACCTGACACTCAAATTGTTTATCACCAGTACGTATCCGCACGTGGCTCATTAAACTTGACGATTCTGTAAATGTCTGTTAACACACCTGGCACTCAATGGTTTATTACCAATATGTAAACTCATGTGATTGTTCAGATAAGATGAACGTGCAAACTTCTTACTACACAAAAATGGTTTATCATCAGTATGAATCTGCATGTACTATTTAGATGTGACGACTATTAAACCTCTTATTACACACCTGACACTCAAATGGCTTATCACCAGTATGAATCCGCATGTGCATGTTCAGATATGGTAAACGTGCAAACTTCTTTTACACACCTGGCACTCAAATAGATTATAACCAGTATGTATACGCCTGTAAATGTTTAAAGTAATGAACGTCCAAACTTCTTGTCACACACCTGACATTCAAATCGTTTATCACCAGTATGCATCCTCGCGTGCAACTTTAAACTTGACTACTCTGTTAACGTCTTATTACACACCTTACACTCAAATGGTTTATCACCAGTATGTATACGCATGTGTCTGTTCAGAATTGATGAAAATGCAAACGTCTTCTTACACACCTGACACTCAAATGGCTTATCACCAGTATGTATCCGCGTGTGACTGTTTAGATGAAACGACTGTTTATCACCAGTATATATCCTCAAATGGCTCTTTAAATTTGACAACTCTGTAAACGTCTTATTACAGGCCTTACACTCAAATGGTTTATCACCAGTATGTAAACGCATGTGACTGTTATGATATGTGTCTGTATGTGATTGTTTGAATGTGAATACATTGCAAATGTTTTACTACACATCAGACACTCAAATGGCTTATCACCAGTATAAAACCCTTTTCAATATATTATTTTGACATGTTTAAAAAGCTACCCTTTTGGCAATACAGTAAATGAGTATATATAAATATATAGGCATGTTATATAAAATGTGTTCATCAATATTTATCAAATCCTGATATACTCCCTTTAATGTCAATTTAAAACAGAATGAAGAACAGGGATAAACTGTTTTAAATATACAGAATTTACGATTTTCATGGTTTTGTGTTTTCCCCTTTTTCGTCATTACGGCGTTATTGTTACCTATGACGGGACCCGCCCCCATTCCCATAAAACTAAAAAAAACAACACTTCATTAATTAAAAAAATTACCATTTGGCTTTAACATGTGGTCTAAATGTGTTCCAACTTTAACTGAAACATGAGGAATATCCCTGTTAACATTAGATGACATTGTTGTATTGGGACATTACACATCACCCAGTGAAACGCTCAAAATCATCAGCCACAATATTAAGGATTATGACAAATAACATAAGTAATAACATATACAAACAATAATGAAATTTTTAGTATTTAGTAGACTCGTCCAAAACAGGTAACACATCAATTTTGAATCTATATTTTTTGTAAAACTTATGTAACAGATAAATATGTTTTAATCCCTATTACAATGACGTTGTTTCAAAATAGCGTATTAGGTTTATTGTAAATAAAAGTTATTGTGTTGATTGTAACCTAAATCATCTAATCGCGATATATTTTCCCGTTAATTGTATTAAATTACATACAGGCGACACGTGTATTTCCGTTCAAATCTACACTGTTGTTTAATAACCTTATTTGTGACGCCATTCAAGTATAATAGTACCAATGCTGAAAAAGAACACCTTAGTGCTTATTTCTCCTAATTCTTAAAACAAAGCTGAATTTATGTCATTGATCTGAATATCTGTTTACTACTTTGCCCGAAATGCCATATGCTTAGTACATTATATATTTCTCAATTTCATTGTGGCCAACAGTTCAGAAATTCATTTGTAAACTATTATGTCAAATAAAAAAATAATTATCACTTTAAAACTTAAGTGTTGGTAGGAAACACTCAAGTTTTAAAATAATGATTAATTGGTTGCAGGTTCGATCCCAAACTCGACGCATTATCTCTAAAAACAACACTTAAAAACAACTAGTACTGCTTCTATCCAGGAGGCGGACTCTAGAGTGGCTCATATAAGCACATCTTCGCAATCGAGCTAAATCAATTAGTTAAAAAATAACTAGAGGTCGAACAAGTAAATAATACTAGATAACAGTTATAAGGTTACATGGCATACTGAAACTAGATATGTGTCCACTGCACACGGATGTCCACCTTTCAAATTTGCTTGGGCTTTGTGAGCTGATGTCAATATTTTAGTCCATGACATTTATATCAATCAACAAGGAGTGTAAGGAATTCGATATATGCATATAATATATTGAATAGAAACGTATTTTCTGTTTTTTTAAGTAAAGAGTAACCATTTGCTGATTTACCCAAGAAATTGCCATTACATTTCAATTGAACTAATTGGACAAACATCCATATCCTTATCAACGTAAACTTATATAAAAAATATAAATAGTACAAAAATTACAGAAAATTCAAAACTACAATTTCATGCCTCGATTGAAGATTCCCTATTCTGTTGCAGAGCATGTTTTACTAGAACATAATAATGTTGTAATCAAATGTTGGATATAGCGGGACATGGGTTGTATCATATTATGTAGTGGTCAGTTTCCAGGTTACTCATTCTTCTACCAAAGAAGGAATAATTAACGTGTCACATATCAATAACTGACAGGAAACTGTATTCAATTACAATCACACCTCTGATATAATTAATAGGAAATATCAGCAGAATGGGAAGTTCTTTCTCGTGTTAATTGTTAATTAACCTTATTATATACAGGTGTCCCAAGTATTTCCGGCCAACTCTTCATTTTTGTGAAAAAAAGGTTATTTTATTTCACTTATAGTTAGTATTATCTTTATTATCTTTATTTTCGTCTCATCTATGTACTTATCACATAATAATCAAACATATACACGAACGTTTAAAATTGTACATAGCCATTCTAAAAGAATTATAAGAGACATTTTTAACATAAAATATGCATACAATACAAAGTACAATTATTTGACATGATAAAGCTATGTAAAATATTGCTTATCTTCATACTAAAAACTGCAATAAACCAAGTTTTTAATTAAAAAGCTGAAGAAGAAAAAGAGCACTATTGCGCATATTAAAAAATATCTTAAAAAAAAAACGATTATCTCCTTTGATCAGATCAATTGAGAACTGATTAGCAATATTTTCATAGATGGAACAAAATATGGCAAATAACTAAGATAAAGAGAGCATTATTTACATAGGTAAAAAGTACGACGTTGCAATATTTTAAAACAGGTTAATGCTGGATGAGTAAATAAAGTGTCTAGTTTATCAGGCTTTGGCATTGTTAAAAAGTTATCACACATTTCATGGGCTTTTTCAAATAAAAGTTGTCTTAAATCATCATACTTGGTACATTCTAAACTAACATGACTTTCATCCTCCACAACATTACAAAACGGGCATTTACGATCATCTTCTTTAAGATGTTCATACCTACCAGTTTCAATGCGTATTGGAGCTACTCCACATCTGAATTTACTGAAAGCTGAACGATGTCGTATTGGTAAAACCAAAGTGCAATACAATTCGGTTTTTAATTCATGTTTAAACAGACGATATGTTCTTAACTTATTTCGACCCTTTCCAGAAGCACTACTACCTCTCTGAATAGAATATTGCCATTCCATTAAAAACTGATTTAAACATCGTTCTCTCAAAATACTGACAAAACTTTGCTTATTTATGTTGTTGTTGCTGCTGCTGCTCATGCTGCTGCTGCTGATGATGATGATGTGTGAGATTTTAGTGTGAATGGTGATGTTGATGCTGTTGCTGAAGATATGTGTGATGTTAGTGTGAATAATGATGTTGTTGCTGCTGCTGCTGATATGTGAGATGTTACTGTGAATGGTGATGTTGATGATGTTGTTGAAGAAATGCGTGATATTAGTGTGAATGGTGGTGTTGATGCTGTTACTGAAGATATGTTTGATGTTATTGTGAATAATGATGTTGTTGCTGCTGCTGCTGATATGTAAAATGTTAGTGTGAATGGTGATGTCGATGCTCTTGCTGAAGATATGTGTGATGTTAATGTGAATAATGATGTTGTTGCTGCTGCTGCTGATATTTGAGATGTTAGTGTGAACGGTGATGTTGATGCAGTTGTTGAAGATATCTGTGATGTTAATATGAATAATGATGTTGTTGCTGTTGCTGCTGATATTTGAGATGTTAGTGTGAATGGTGATGATGTTGCTGCTGCTGCTGATATGTGAGATGTTAGTGTGAATGGTGATGTTAATGCTGTTGCTGAAGTTATGTGTGATGTTAGTGTGAATAATGATGCTGTTGCTGTTGCTGAAGATATTTTTGATGTAAGTGTGAATTATGATGTTGTTGCTACTGCTGTTGATATGTGAGATGTTACTGTATATGTTGATGTTGTTGTTGTTGCTGCTGCTGATGATGATGATGTGTAAGATGTTAGTTTGAATGGTGATGTTGATGCTGTTGCTGAAGCTATGTGTGATGTTAGTGGGAATAATGATGTTGTTGCTGCTGCTGTTGATATGTGAAATGTTAGTGTGAATGGTGATATTGATGATGTTGCTGAAGATATGTGTGATGTTAGTGTGAACGGTGATGTTGATTCTGTTGCTGACGATATGTGTGATGATAATGTGAATAATGATGTTGTTGTTGCTGCTGCTGCTGATGCTGCTGATGTGTGAGATGTTAGTGTGAATGGTGATGTTGATGCTTTTGCTGAAGATATGTGTGATGTTAGTGTGAATAATGATGTTGTTGCTGCTGCTGCTGCTGCTGATATTTGGGATGTTACTGTGAATGGTGATGTTGATGCTGTTGCTGAAGATATGTGTGATGTTAGTGTGAATAATGATGTTGTTGCTGCTGCTGCTAATATGTGTGATGTTAGTATGAATGGTGATGATGTTGCTGCTCTGCTGCTCTGCTGATATGTGAGATGTTAGTGTGAAAGGTGATTTTGATGCTGTTTTACTGTAAATGTTGATGTTGTTGTTGTTGTTGCTACTCTGTTGCTGCTGCTGATGTGTTAGATGTTAGTGTGAATGGTGATGTTGATGTTGTTGCTGAAGATATGTGTAATGTTAGTGTGAATAATGATGTTGTTTCTGCTGCTGCTTATATGTGAGATGTTAGTGTGAATGGTGATGTTGATGCTGTTGCTGCAGATATGTGTGATACTAATGAGAATAATGATGTTGTTGCTGCTGCTGCTGCTGCTGCTGCTGCTGATTTTGTGAGATGTTAGTGTGAATGGTGATTTTGATACTGTTGCGACAGATATGTGTGATGTTAGTGTGAATAATGATGTTGTTGCTGCTGCTGATATTTGAGATGTTATGGTGAATGGTGATGTTGATGCTATTGCTGAAGATATGTGTAATGTTTGTGTGAATGTTGATGTTGATGTTGCTGAAGATATTTGTGATGTTTGTGTGAATAATGATGTTGTTGCTGCTGCTGCTGATATTTGAGATGTAAGTGTGAATGGTGATGTTGATGCTGTTGCCTAAGATATGTGTGATGTTAGTGTGAATAATGATGTTGTTGCTGCTGCTGTTGGTATGTGAGATTATACTGTAAATATTGATGTTGTTGTTGTTGTTGCTGCTCTGCTGCTGCTGCTGATGTGTGATATGTTAGTGTGAATGGTGATGTTGATGTTGTTGCTGAAGATATCTGTGATGTTAGTGTGAATAATAATGTTGTTTCTGCTGCTGTTGATATGTGAGATGTTAGTGTAAATGGTGATGCTGATGCTGTTGCTGCAGATATGTGTTATACTAATGAGAATAATGATGTTGTTGTTGCTGCTGCTGCTGCTGCTGCTGCTGCTGCTGCTGCTGCTGCTGATGTTTGAGATGTTAGTGTGAATGGTGATGTTGATGCTTTGCTGAAAATATGTGTAATGTAATTGTGAATAATGATGTTTTTGCTGCTGCTGGTTATATATGAGAGGTTAGTGTGAATAGTGATGTTGATCCTGTTGCTGAAGATAAGTGTGATATTAGTGTTAATAATGATGTTGTTGCTGCTGCTGACATTTGAGATGTTAGTGTGAATGCTGATGTTGATGCTGTTGCTGAAGATATGTGTGATGTTAGTGTGAATAATGATGTTGTTTCTGCTGCTGCTGATATGTGAGATGTTAGTTTGAATGGTGATGTTAATGCTGTTGCTGCAGAAATGTGTGATACTAATGAGAATAACGATGTTGTTGTTGCTGCTGCTGCTGCTGCTGCTGCTGAAGAAATATGCGATGTTAGGGTGAATGGTGATGTTGATGTTGTTCCTGAAGATATGTGTGATGTAAGTGTAAATAATAATGTTGTTTCTGCTGCTGATGATATGTGAGATGTTAGTGTGAATGGTGATGTTGATGCTGTTGCTGCAGATATGTGTGATATTAATGTGAATAATGATGTTGTTGCTGCTGCTGCTGCTGCTGCTGCTGAAGATATATGTGATGTTAGTGTGAATGGTGATATTGATTCTTTTTCTGAAGATATGTGTGATGTTAGTGTGAATGGTGATTTTGATGCTGTTGCTGAAGATATGTGTGATGTTAGTGTGAATAATGATGTTGTTGCTGCTGCTGCTGATATGTGAGATGTTACTGTGAATGTTGATGTTGTTGTTGTTGTTGCTGCTGATGCTGCTGCTGCTGCTGCTGCTGCTGCTGATGTGTGAGATGTAAGTGTGAATGGTGATGTTGATGTTGTTGCTGAAGATATGTGTGATGTTAGTGTGAATAATGATGTTGTTGCTGCTGCTGCTGATATGTGAAATGTTAGTGTGAATGGTGATGTTGATTCTGTTGAGGCAAATATGTGTGATGTTAATGTGAATAATGATGTTGTTGCTGCTGCTGCTGCTGAAGATAAATGTGATATTAGTGTGAATGGTGATGTTGATGCTGTTGCTGAAGATATGTGTGATATGTATGTGAATAATGATGTTGATGCTGCTGCTGCTGCTGCTGCTGCTGCTGTTGCTGAAGATATATTTGTTGTTAGTGTGAATGGTGATGTTGATGCTGTTGCTGAAGATATGTGTGATGTTAGTGTAAATAATAATGTTGTTTCTGCTGCTGCTGATATGTGAGATGTTAGTGTGAATGGTGATGTTGATGCTGCTGCTGCAGATATGTGTGATATTAATGTGAATAATGATGTTGTTGCTGCTGCTGATGCTGCTGCTGCTGAAGATATATGTGATGTTAGTGTGAATGGTGATATTGATGCTTTTGCTGAAGATATGTGTGATGTTAGTGTGAATGGTGATGTTGATGCTGTTGCCTAAGATATGTGTGATGTTAGTGTGAATAATGATGTTGTTGCTGCTGCTGCTGCTGATATGTGAGATGTTACTGTGAATAGTGATGTTGTTGTTGTTGCTGCTGATGTTGCTGCTGCTGCTGCTGCTGCTGATGTGTGAGATGTTAGTGTGAATGGTGATGTTAATGTTGTTGCTGAAGATATGTGTGATGTTAGTGTGAATAATGATGTTGTTGCTGCTGCTGCTGATATGTGAAATGTTAGTATGAATGGTGATGTTGATGCTGTTGAGGCAAATATGTGTGATGTTAATGTGAATAATGCTGTTGTTGCTGTTGCTGCTGCTGCTGAAGATAAATGTGATATTAGTGTGAATGGTGATGTTGATGCTGTTGCTGAAGATATGTGTGTTATGTATGTGAATAATGATGTTGATGCTGCTGCTGTTGCTGCTGCTGCTGCTGTTGCTGAATATATGTTGATGTTAGTATGAATGGTGATATGTTGCTGCTTCTACTACTGATATGTGTGATGTTATCGTGAATGTTATGTTGGTCTTCTTACTACTGCTGATATGTGTGGTGTTAGTGTGAATGTTATGATGCTCTTGCTGTTGATGATGGTATGTGTTGTGTTAGTTTGAATGGTGATGTTGCTGCTACTGCTGAAGATATGTGTGATTTTAGTATTAATGTTATTTTGCTCCTGCTGATAACGATGACATGTGTGATGTTAATGTGAATGGTGATTTTGCTGCCGCTACTGCTGATATGTGTGATGTCAGTGTGAATGGTGATGTTGCTGAAATGTGTGATGTTAGTGTGAAAAGCTATGTTGCTGTTGCTGCTGCTGAAGATATGTGTGATGTTTGTGTGAATGGTTATGTTGCTGCTGCTGCTGAAGATATGTGTGTGATGTTAGTGTGAATGGTGATGTTGTTGTTGCTACTACTGCTGATATGTTTGATGTTAATGTGAATGGTATGTTGCTCCTGCTGATGATGATGATATATGTGGTGTTAGTGTGAAAGGTGATATTGCTGTTACTTCTGTTACTGCTGATATGTGTGATGTCAGTGTGAATGGTGATGATGCTGCTGCTACTATTGCTGACTGATATGTGTGATATTAGTGTAAATAGTTATATTGCAGCTGCTGATGATGGTGATATGTGTGATGTTAGTGTGAATGGTTATGTTGCAGCAGCTGATGATGTTGATATGTGTTATGTTAGTGTGAATGGTTATGTAGCTACAGCTGTTGATGATGTGTGTGATGTTAGTGTGAATGGTTTTGTTGCTGCCATTGATGATGGTGATATGTTTGATGTTAGTGTGAGTGGCTATGTAGCTACAGCTGTTGATGATGTGTGTGATGTTAGTGTGAATGGTTATGTTGCAGCAGCTGATGATGGTGATATGTGTTATGTTAGTGTGAGTGGTTATGTAGCTACAGCTGTTGATGATGTGTGTGATGTTAGTGTGAATGGTTTTGTTGCTGCCATTGATGATGGTGATATGTTTGATGTTAATGTGAGTGGTTATGTAGCTACAGCTGTTGATGATGTGTGTGATGTTAGTGTGAATGGTTTTGTTGCTGCCATTGATGATGGTGATATGTTTGATGTTAGTTTGAGTGGTTATGTAGCTACAGCTGTTGATGATGTGTGTGATGTTAGTGTGAATGGTTTTGTTGCTGCAATTGATGATTGTGATATGTTTGATGTTAGTGTGAATGGTGATGTTGCTGCTGCTACTACTGCTGATATATGTGATATTAGTGTGAATGGTTATGTTGGAGCATCTGATGATTGTGATATGCTTGATGTTAGTGTGAATGGTTATGTTGCTGCTGCTGATGATGGTGATATGTGTGATGTTAGTGTGAGTTGTTCTGTAGATACAGCTGTTGATGATGTGTGTGATGTTAGTGTGAATGGTGATGTTGCTGCTGCTACTACTGCTGATATATGTGATGTTAGTGTGAATGGTTTTGTTGCTGCCATTGATGATGGTGATATGTTTGATGTTAGTGTGAATGGTTATGTAGCTACAGCTGTTGACGATGTGTGTGATGTTAGTTTGAATGGTTATGTTGCAGAAGCTGATGATGGTGATATGTGTGATGTTATTGTGAATGGTTATGTAGTTGCAGCTGTTAATGATGTTTGTGATGTTAGTGTGAATGGTTTTGTTGCTGCCATTGATGATGATGATATGTTTGATGTTAGTGTGAATGGTTATTTAGCTGTAGTTGTTGATGATGTGTGTGATGTCAATGTGAATGGTTATGTTGCTGCTGATGATGATGGTGATATGTGTGATGTTAGTATGAGTGGTTATGTAGCTACATCTGTTGATGCTGTGTGTGCTGTAACTGTGAATGGTTATGTTGCAGCAGCTGATGATGGTGATATTTGTGATGTTAGTGTGAGTGGTAATGTAGCTACAGCTGTTGATGATTTGTGTGATGTAAGTGTGAATGGTTATGGTGCTGCCACTGATGATGTTGATATGCGTGATGCTAGTTTGAATGGTTATGTAGCTGCAGCTGTTGATGATGTGTGTGATGTTAATGTGAATGGTTATTTTGTTACCGCTGATGATGGTGATAGGTGTGATGATATTGTGAATGGTTATGTACAATGTAGCTGCTGCTGTTGATGATGTGTGTGATGTTAGTGTGAATGGTGATGTTGCTGCTACTACTACTACTGCTGATATGTGTGATGTTAGTGTGAATGGTTATGTAGCTGCAGCTGTTGATGATGTGTGTGACGTTAGTGTGAATGGTTATGTTGCTGCTGCTGATGATGGTGATATGCGTGATGTAAGTGTGAGTTGTTCTGTAGATACAGCTGTTGATGATGTGTGTGATGTTAGTGTGAATGGTTATGTTGCTGCTGCTTATGATGGTGATGTGTGTGATGTTTGTGTGAGTGGTTATGTTGCTGCTACTACAACTGCTGATATATGTGATGTTTGTGTGAATGGTTATGTTGGAGCATCTGATGATTGTGTTATGTGTGATTTTAGTGTGAATGGTTATGTAGCTGCAGCTGTTGATGATGTGTGTGACGTTAGTGTGAATGGTTATGTTGCTGCTGATGATGATGGTGATATGTGTGATGTAAGTGTGAGTTGTTCTGTAGATACAGCTGTTGATGTGTGTGATGTTAGTGTAAATGGTTATGTTGCTGCTGCTTATGATGGTGATGTGTGTGATGTTTGTGTGAATGGTTATGTTGCTGATGCTAATGATGGTGATATATGTGATGTTAGTGTGAATGGTTATGTTACTACAGCTGTTGATGATGTGTGTAATGTTAGTGTAAATGGTATGTTGCTGCTGCTGATGATGGTGATATATGTGATGTTAGTGTGAATGGTTATGTCGCTACAGCTGTTGATGATGTGTGTGTGTGAAATTATTCAATAATATTAAGCATCAATCTATTAAACTATAAAAAATGTTTAAGATGAATGAAATCAATTGTATTTTTTATATAGATCTACTCTCCTCTACATTGGCACTATTTTGTGTTGGCGCTTCTTTCACATTGTACAGCATAACAGAACTATATGGAGATCACAATAACAAAAAGACTTTAAAATTATTATAATTTATACATGTCGACATGTAGATGACTAAATCCACCACTTTAAACACAGGTAATAATACTCTGCTTTAAAAAAGAATTAAGTAACACAAGAAGTAGATATGAACTTAACCAATTTTGTCCGCAATATAAGCAAGAAACTATAAATGAAATTACATGATGAAAGTTAAAAACCAGAAATGTCCGATTCATTTTTTTCTAAACACACTTATAAAATCCTCAGAAAACTATGTTTGACTTTAAAAGCATATAGCCTACATGTATCTGTGCAATATAAAGTTTAATTTTGATTGGCTATTTAAATTATTGATTCAAACAGTCATAAATCATAAACTGTTGCCCCAGGGCGGTGCAGCTGCAGAGAGCTATGAATCATAATATTGTACTAATGAAGGACAATATTACATAAGATTATGTAATAACTTCCTGTGCTTATGAAGCATACAGAAAGTTATTGCTCTTTGAAGAAAACATCTTCATGTTTATTATACCAATGCTAAAGCACAAATGGAAACAACTTGTTTTCCAAATAATCCTGTAGTTACCAAAAGTTACCAAAAACATATAACAAGTAACCCAAGTTACCAAAGGCATATAGTGGGTTACAAATGGGCAGAGTTCCTGTAAGAGAAATTTGATAAACAGTTAGTTACCAAAAGTTACTAAAGACATATAACAAGTAACCACAGTTACCAAAGGCATATAGTGGGTTACAAATAGACTTAATTGTGCAGAGGTGCACATTTTGGGCTATATATACAAGTTCAAGACTTTCTGAAGAAGTTTGCAGTTCTCTACGTGATTGATTTAAGATGTAATGTTATATCAGTTACAATTGCACAGATGGATTTGCCCAAGTACTGGTAAACAATCCAGGGTCCCAGGATATACTGTTTAGCTTTACTGATCATCTGTTAACCCTCGAAGTCATAAAATGATGCTAAATTTTCAAACAAACAAAATAAAACATACTCAAATCTGCTCAACAGCGTGTTTGATTTTATAACATCCTCTATTGCTTCTCTTGATTTTATTACTGGACCGATGTAATTGTTGAAATCTTGGGACTGTAATTCGGTAAGACCTCTCATATCTAAGTCAAACTTCAAAAACTGTTTCAGCCTATGTAACAAGCTCTTCAAACGATCGCCAAGTTCAGGAGTTTTACCAGTTTTGTCTAGTAGTTTGGGCAACGACAAACGTGCTTTATCGTAGGAAATACCCAATGATTTTAAAACAGATGTAATCCATTCCGATACATCATGTGGAATGGTTTAGTTTTCCGAAAATGATGAATTGCAGTCCGAATCATGTGCGAGTTTAATTTGTTTTGAAGGAAGGTGCGATTTCGTTGTCATTTTTGTTTATCTGGTTCCGGTTACGAAGAGCGAAGCGTACCAACACGAGCGGGATTGCTTTCACGTACAAAATACGACATCTATGAACCAAGACGTATGGGATTAAAAAAAACGATAATCAGGGGCGTAGCTTGGCTGAAAACGATGTGTAAAGCGTTCAAGGGACATGGTTTTGGCGTATATTCCTTATGTTTTTAGGAAACTGGTTATGCTCCTTCATATCAGCTTTAAATTCACCGTTTTATAACCAAATAAATTGATAATAGAGGTAATGTTTTAAGGTTTGATCACATTAACATGGACTTTGTGAAGGGGAAAATGAAGTAGAAGTCTGTCTAATGGTTTTAAGTGGCTACTATTTTCATACAACAGGTGGTACAATGTTTATAGTTTACCCCTACCCCCTAGAGGTTCAATCGTTATTGCATTTTGTCATTTTTATTTTTTCGATTTCTTAGAAAAAAGTCTAGGCACGTGCCTACAAAGCCTATAGGAAGCTATACCACTGATAATAATACTAATAATAATAATAATAATAATAATAAAAATAATAACAATAACAATACTAATAATAATAATAATAGTAATAATTATATAATAATGATAATGATTATAATAATAGTAATAATATTAAATAAAAAAAATGATTAAAATAATCAACATGATTATAATAATATTAATAAAAATAATGACAATATGGAGATAACTATTTGAAAACAACTAGTCATTTTACAGACTAGACTATGGCATGGATAAAATGAAAACCAAGGTTACATGACTATATATACGTTGTATATAAACACCTCAATAGTTCTAAATGGTTTCAACAATCTCATGTACTTATATAATTCCTTGCATATATATATACATTGATCTTAGTTTAAACTTATTCATTTTACTTAGATTGCGAAAAAAGTTATTACAACTTATACAAATCACACTAAAATTCTTCCTGGATAGAACCAGTAGGCCCTACTAAGACTAAGCAAATGCGGAAAACGTATCTTGTTCAAGGACAACACACACAGCCGTGTGGGAGAATCGAACCCCTGACCATCCGATCTTGGAATCAAAGCTCCACCTTACTTGTGTTACTTGACGAGTATTTTGACATTATTAGAAAAGTATACTATAACAATTATATTGGTGAAACTTATTTCTTATATCAAGGACTTACGTAGCTTATAACAAGGACTTATGTAGATTATATCAAGGACTTACGTAGCTTATATCAAGGACTTGCCTAACCTATATCGAGGACTTATGTTGATTCTATCAAGGACTTACGTAGCTTATATCAAGGACTTGCCTAACTTATATCAAAGACTTACGTAGCTTATATCAAGGACTTACATAGCTTATATCAAGGACTTACGTAGCTTATATCAATGACTTACATAGATTACATCAAGGACTCACGTTGATTAAATCAAGGACTTACGTAGCTTATATCAAAGACTTATATAGATTACATTAAGGATTTACGTTGATTATATCAAGGACTTACGTAGCTTATATCAAGGACTTGCCTAACCTATATCAAGGACTTACATAGCTTATATAAAGGACTGACATAACTTATATATCAAGGACTTACAGAGGTTATATCAAGGACTTGTATAACTTATATCAAGACTTACATAGTTTATATGAAGGACTTACATAGCTTATATTAAAGACTAACATAGCGTATATAAGGGACTTACATAACTTATATCAAGGACTTGCATAGCTTATATCAAGACTTACATAGCTTATATGAAGGATTTACATAGCTTATATCAAGGACTTACGTAGATTATATCAATGACTTGCCTAACTTATAGCAAGGACTTGCATAACTTATATATCAAGGACTTACAAAGGTTATATCAAGGACTTACACAGCTTATTTCACGGACTTACAAAGTTTATATCAAGAACTTACATAGCTTATATCAAGGACTTACATATCTTATATTAAAGACTTACATAGTTTATATCAAGGACTTGTGTAGATCATATGAAGAACTTGGCTTATATCAAGGACTTACATATTGTATATCAAGGGCTTACATAGTTTATGCCAAAGAGTTACATAGGTTATATCAAGGACTTACCTGACTTATATCAAGGGCTTACATAGTTTATACCAAAGACTTACATAGGTTATATCAAGGACTTACCTGACTTATATCAAGGGCTTACACAGTTTATATCAAGGGCTTACATTGTTTATATCAAGGACTTACCCGACTTATATCAAGGACTTACATAGTGTATATCAAGGGCTTACCTGACTTATATCAAGGACTTACCCGACTTATATCAAGGGATTGCATAGTTTATATCAAGGGCTTACCTGACTTATATCAAGGACTTACCTGACTTATAACAAGGGATTACATAGTGCATATCAAGGGCTTACCTGACTTATATCAAGGGCTTACCTGACTTATATCAAGGGATTACATAGTGTATATCAAAGGCTTACACAGCTTATATCAAGGATTTACCTGACTTATATCAAGGGATTACATAGTTTATATCAAGGGCTTACCTGACTTATATCAACGGATTACATAGTGTATATCAAGGGCTTATTTGACTTATATCAAGGGCTTATCTGACTTATATCAAGGGCTTACTTGACTTATATCAATGGATTACATAGTGCATATCAAGGGCTTACCTGGCTTGTATCAAGGGCTTACCTGACTTATATCAAGGGCTTACCTGACTTATATCAATGGATTACATAGCGTATATCAAGGGATTACATAGTGTATATCAAGGGCTTACCTGACCTATATCAAGGGCTTACCTGACTTATATCAAGTGCTTACCAGACTTATATCAATGGATTACACAGCTTATATCAAGGAATTACCGGACTTATATCAAGGATTTACCTGACTTATATCAAGGACATACCTGACTTATATCAAGAACTTACATAGTGTATATCAAGGACTTACCTGACTTATATCAAGGGATTACATAGTTTATACCAAAGACTTACATAGGTTATATCAAGGACTTACCTGACTTATATCAAGAGATAACATAGTGTATATCAACGGCTTACCTGACTTATATCAAGGAATTACCTGACTTATATCAAGGGATTTCATAGTGTATATCAAGGGCTTACCTGACTTATATCAAGGACTTACCTGACTTATATCAAGGGATTACATAGTGTATATCAAGGACTTACACAGCTTTTATCAAGGACTTACCTGACTTATATCAAGGACTTACATAGTGTATATCAAGGGCTTACACAGCTTATATCAATGGATTACACAGCTTATATCAAGGACTTGCGTAGCTTATATGAAGGACTTACGTAGCTTATATTAAGGACTAACATAGCGTATATCAAGGAGGCCCTCCCAGGGGTGGGGTCCCTGTTCTCTGTATCTCTTAAAGTAATAACTATTGTTCCCAGATCTCCAAAAGTATTTGCCTAATTTCCCCAAAAGTATTTCGTCCATGTTCCCCAGATCTCTAAAAATATATCCACAGGTTTTAAACATAGTTCCCTGAACGAACCAAATAGTGTTTTCTTAAGTAAAACGTCCACTAATATCTTCTCTATTATTATATACATCATCATAATAAGCAAAATCCATGTACTGTCTTCTTTTCCTTGTTTAAAATATCTATGGTCTATGGCTTGAATTTAGAGAAAAGGTGTTTTTTAAGTTTCCTTAAGAATGTGCTCGTCAGCCCTGTGGCAGTGAGCATTTGTGGTTCAATCACGCTGGTTCAAGAACTTCAAAAGCATGTGGTTATACAAATGCTGTGGGAGTTTGGATAAGATTATTTGAAAAATGTGGGGGTGCTATAGCTTCTACAAGAAAAAGGTTAACGGATGGATGACGGAAAATTTACCACGACTTAAGCCCTGCTGGCCTTTGGCAAGTAGAGCAAAGTAGATATCGATGGAAGGACAGAAGAGTCCGTGGTCTATGTATATATCGTCTGCCTCGCATGCGGACGGCCGTGGTCTAGGTATATAGCGTCTGGGCCGTGGTCTAGGTATATAGCGTCTGGCTCGCATGCGGACAGCCGTGGTCTAGGTAAATAGCGTCTGCCTCGCATGCGGACGGCCGTGGTCTGGGTATATAGCGTCTGGGTTGTGATCTAGGTATATAGCGTCTGCCTCGCATGCGGACGGCCGTGGTCTGGGTATATAGCGTCTGGGTTGTGATCTAGGTATATAGCGTCTGCCTCGCATGCGGACGGCCGTGGTCTGGGTATATAGCGTCTGGCTTGCATGCGGACAGCGGTGGTCTGGGTATATAGCGTCTGGGCCGTGATCTAGGTATATAGCGTCTGCCTCGCATACGGACAGCCGTGGTCTGGGTATATAGTGTCTGCCTCGCATGCGGACGGCCGTGATCTGGGTATATAGCGTCTGGCTCGCATGCGGACAGCGGTGGTCTGGGTATATAGCGTCTGGGCCGTGATCTAGGTATATAGCGTCTGCCTCGCATACGGACAGCCGTGGTCTGGGTATATAGTGTCTGCCTCGCATGCGGACGGCCGTGATCTGGGTATATAGCGTCTGGCTCGCATGCGGACAGCGGTGGTCTGGGTATATAGCGTCTGGGCCGTGATCTAGGTATATAGCGTCTGCCTCGCATACGGACAGCCGTGGTCTAGGTATATAGTGTCTGCCTCGCATGCGGACAGCCGTGGTCTGGGTATATAGCGTCTGCCTCGGATGCGATCGGCCGTGGTCTGGGTATATAGCGTCTGGCTCGCATGCGGACAGCGGTGGTCTGGGTATATAGCGTCTGGGCCGTGGTCTGGGTATAAAGCGTCTGCCTCGCATGCGGTCGGCCTTGGTCTGGGTATATAGCGTCTGGGCCGTGATCTAGGTATATAGCGTCTGCCTCGCATGCGGTCGGCCGTGGTCTGGGTATGTAGCGTCTGGGCCGTTGTCTAGGTATATAGCGTTACTTGCGGAAGGATGATGGTTTAACTCAAATCCATGTAAAGTAAAGCAGTATTTGTTTAATATAGTATCACCCCTATTGAAAGGGCCAGCTGCAATGGGCTTATGAGACACCTTTATGTTGTACTCAGTTACTTCCTGAAAGCTATCCATGCCAAGCGTCAGGCTGTTAGTCATTCTGTACCCTTCAATTTAAATAGCTGCTTGGTGGCTAACCGGTCGCATCAGAAAACACCAATTGTTTCCGCCAGGATTCGAACCTTCGACCACCCTCCCCGCTTCTGAGATGGACGCCTTCACCAATAAGCAACTGAAGACGGTACATGTATGTGAGATGGGGGTTTTCTTCCATCAATAACACTGACTACCTGCAAGGTGATGAACATAGGGTTGAACCCCATTTTTACCAGTTTATATATACAGTTAAACATGTGTAAGCGATCACCTCTATTAAGCAGCCACCTGTGTTATGCAGCCACTTTTACTTTTTTCCCATTTCTATGCTTTCAGAGCAACATGTATTGAGCAACAACCTGTCTTAAAAGGCCACTTTTGCTCCTTTCCTTGACTGGCTGCTTAAGACAGGTTGGAATGTATTATTTACTAGTTAATAAGCTGAAACAAGGACCTATGTATACATAAATCATTTGTTTGAAGTACACGGATTTATGGAACAAAGACTAACAATGTACAAGGCGATTCCTTGCAATTCTGTGGTATCAGTATACTGTGACTGTGATATCGTACTCCAGTGCGACAACGCTTGAAATATAGTTTTCGATTGATTTGATTGATTGAATATTTAGCGTCAGTTGTATGAAACTGTTGCCGGGCGGAGATTCGAACTCGAGGTGTGCTTCCAGGTTCCAGTTAACCTTCCAGGATCCCAGGAAAGAGTGGAAACGCTAACTAATCGTCTGTTAGACCTCGATGACATAAAATTACGCTCAATGTTCAATCAATCATTACATTTAATTAAGAAAAAATGAAACTTATGCAAACGAATTTAGTTGTTGATTGTTTTTTGTTTTGGAATCCGTGTAGTACTAGCCCTTTTAATTATAACACGACTGCCCCTGTATTGTGCTATCAACTTCGCGTGACAGGGCACATTGAAAGCCAATGTACTGTCATACACCCTACATAAATATTGAATATTTGAGCATATACTGCGGGCATAGAGGTGTAACCCCACCATTGATTTTTGTTCTTTATTCTATAGTAAATAATAAAAGTTTGAAGGCTTGTCATTCATAGAGGGTCCCAAATGAAAGAAGTGAAACCTACATTTTACTGTTTGTCAACCTCTGCACTATCAAAATATGATGAGAAAAGTAGGGGTCATGTGTCATATAAGAGATTTTTTTTCTGCTCAGTGTGTACACTGGTGACAAAGTGAAAGTAGACTTCCGAAATCATGAATTCATACCCCAATTTCCAAGCATCATTTTTTTTTTCTAAATTCACAATTCAAACATGACAATGCTATCAAAATGTTCAAAATACATCAATAATGCCATTCAAATAAAAAAATGAGCATTAAAATAAGGAAAATGCATTTTTAAAGAAGAAGAATTGAGGATTATTTATAACCGCCATTATGCGACTACCCCACGGAAGCACTTCCTTTTTGCAACGGTGGCACTATGCCTAGAGCAAAACAAATCTATCTAATAGTTTTCGTGCGTGTATTGAGTTAATTAGATTCCGTTTAGTGATAACAAATCCAGGTGAACAGTTGGCGGAGCGAGATTAAAGTTAAGTGTGACAAAGATATGTTTTACAGCTACCTTTAGACTTAACCAACGGGTGCACCGTGACCGAGTGGTCTATTGATTGATTGATTGATTGATTGATTGATTATTTGATTGAATATTTAGCGTCATTTTTATGCCATCGAGGGCTAACAGACGATCAGTTAACCTTACCACTGTTTCCTGGGATTAACCAGAACTCGATCTCCTCAAGTAACTGATAACCTTCCCACTTGAATCAGTGGTGAGATACGAATGATAATGAGATACAATGTCGTATATCAATCCTCACGGAGACTGTTGCCGGGCGGGGGATTCGAACTCACGACCCCTGGATTGATAGTCAGACGCGTAACCGACTGTGCTAATCCGGTCCAGCCCGAGTGGTCTAAGGTGCCGTTTCAAGATCACTTACTTCTCACCGTTAAGATCGTAGGTGCGAGTCCCACTCGCCCCAAAACCTTTATGTGAGAAAGTTTGACAGTGACTTGCGGAAGGACGGTGGTTCTACTCAGTCTGAGGTTTTTCTCCACCAGTAAAACTGAATATGCCATATATAACCTGAAATGTGTTGAAACTGGCGTTAAACACTATTAAAAAAAAGACTCAAACCAAAATTGTGAAATTGTTAATTTGTTTATTGCAATAAAACAACTGTACATGGAATGAATAATATTTCTTTGCAAAAATATGTAACAATATCGGAATATATCTAGAGAAATAATTTATATATAAACTTGTGCTATAACTTGTATGTATACAGTAATTATAAATAATTTTGAGTTTGAGTTGGAGTCAAATCATGTAAATCCATGACGTCATTAAGAAGTCACCGGAAATATTTTAAAATTTTAAGGATAGACTGACAGTACATGTATGATTCAAAATTGCAAAATTTCTTCATTTATTTATTTTTTATGTATTTAATGTTTGATTATAATGACTTATATTGTATCATTACTTAGATTGTAGACCAAAGAACTTTTATATATTTTAAATGCCAATTTTATATTTAAAATGTTGTAATGATATGTATGATTTAGAGAACCATATGTCAAACTGGCTGTATAGACAAATATCAGTTGTATGCTAAAAAATAAATGTTATTATTAAATAATATTCATCTTTTAATTTATTTTTATTATTATTTTAATTATCATTATTTTTATTACTGTTATTATTATTATCATTATTATAGCTATTATTGTTATCATTATTGTTATTATTATTACTATCATAATAACTATTATTGTTATCATTATTGTTATTATTATTACTATCATAATAACTATTATTGTTATCATTTTAATTAATATTATTATTATAAATATTATTATCATTACCGTTTTTATTATCATTTTTATTATTTTTACAACTATTATTATTATTATTACTGTTATTTTTATTATTATCATTATTATTGTTATCATCATTATTATCATTATTTTTATTATTATTATAAGCATTATCATTACCGTTATTATTATTATTATTATTATTACTATTACTAGTTCGAGTACCATTACCATCACCACCATCATCATCATCATCATCATCATCATTATTAGAATTAATATTACTATTATTACTATTATTACTATTAATATTATAATAACTGTTATTATTGTTTTTATTATTATTATTATTATTATTATTATTATTTATTATTATTATTATTATTATTATTATTATTATTATTATTATTATTATTATTATTATTATTATAAACAAAATGTTAAGCCCACGGGATAAACTCCTTTAATATGAACCAGGTAATATAGGAAAAAATATTTTATTTGTCAGTTAATCTAAATTTGTTATTTTTCTACAATTGTAATAATGTTTCCTACTATGGACGTTTTGCTCTATTTATTTCTCAGGGGCGTCACAAAGACCATCCGTTATATTAAGTACAGCACAATCGTTCATTGTTCTGTTTGTAGAGCCGTTATTATCTTGCAAGTTAAGAACGGGTTAATCAAATGTTGACATAGGATACATAACTGTAGCAATTTAAGTTGAAGTTTCAATGAAGCATATTTATAGAGATAGTAACATATAAAAAACGAGGATGAAGGAGTAGGGATAAACACAGTAAGCAGGTCGGTATGCTTCAACACCAACCACACATAACCTGATTTAAAATAAGAACAATTACAGTCAAACCTGTGTAAGCGGCCATCTCTATTAAGCAGCCACCTGCCTTAAGCAGCCATGCAAGCTATTTCCCATTTTTATGATCTTACCCCAAATTAATCTGTTTTAAGCAACCTGTCTTAAAATGCACATTTTGCTTATTCCATTGACTGGTTGCTTAAGACAGGTTTGACCGTATAAAGGAATGGCCGTATCTAGTGTTAAAAAATAGCCAAACACATTTGTCTAAAACTGAATTTCATTTATATGCATATTATATAATGCAATATGTGTTTATATGCAATAAGGTATGTTTTAACTAAACACAATCGTTGTAGTAACATTGGTAGAGCTGCTATAATATTTGTGTTTCTTTTTAAAATTGTCTATCTACCAATGTTAACCACAAGAATCATCTCTGTTTTTAAAATATATCCATAACCTACATTTGCTCTCTCAATACTGTTGAACATACATTTAATGAACTTTGTAATGTGTATGCCTATCAATACAAAGTTTATAAGAATAAATCTATTTTTTCTTTAGATATTTTATTTCTCATTATACACACACATTTATGTACATAGCAACACATTTTTCATAACATAATTGAAGAGATAAGTGTGAATGATATATATGACATGCTAAGATTTTATATTAATAAGTATATTCAGATTATTTAATATAGTCCAATAATAAACATTGAAAAATTTTCACAATAATGAAATTTCTTTATTTATAATTTTTTTTTTATAAATATTTATTTGTTTTGCATTCTTCTAATATAATTACTTTCTTTTAATTAAGAAATGTCAAAATGTGTTATATGAATACTACTTTTATGTATAAAATGGAAACAAAGTTTATGTAGAATGTAAAGAAAGGGTGGTAGATAAGAGAAGGGAATTAGGATAAAGAGAAGAAGGAACTTTACACTCTGCAATTAGTATGTTGACGTCATTAATTTAGTTGTAATTTGTCCCATTTTACGTTATGTTGTCCATTTTTTTCTTTTGTCGTTGCAATTATTCTCTCTATATTATCTATGTGTTTTAAATATTTTATAAATTCAATAAACATGGGAATTGTTTTCGCATACTTGATTTTGTAAATGGAATATTTAGCATAAATCAATATAGTATTTAACAAATTTGAATTACTGCTCCATTTAGTACATCCAAGAGATATTACCATATGATTTAACTTTATTGTTAACTGGTTTTCATTAAGATGTACTTCAAGATGTGTCCAGAAAGCTCTAGAAAATTGACATTCCCAAAATAGATGTATGTTTGTTTCAACATTCATAGCACAGAAATCACAAAAAAAACTTGTATTACATATGTTGTATTTATACAGAATTTGGTCGTTAGGTATAATTCGCATTATATATTTGTATTGAAAAGCGCGTAATTTTGTATCTATATGTGACCTGAAAGGTACGGTGTGTACAACTTTCCAGCTAATGTTTGTATGTTCTAATTCCCATTTGATATGAGGTTTGATTATATTCTTTTTTTGTGTTAATATTTGTCTATTGTATAAAAGTTTATTTGGACTTTTGAGGTTTCGGATTTGTTGCAATAAATTGGTTTCTTCATTATTATCAGCTATGTTTGATTTCAGCTTTTGTTTCCACACCATTGGGATGCTTTCAATTAAAGTCTTATATTTTAAAAAATCTGAATTTTTATGTAAATACTTAGCTTTAACAAATTGGAAGGTATAGAATGTTTTTTGTTTATTATCAAATACTTGTTTGATGTACTTAATACCTTTTGAAAGGCATTCTTTATAAAATAAAGTTTTGTTTTTGTTTTTAATATACGAATTGTTTCATGATATCTGGTTGTTTAATGCTTCTGTATTATTTTCAAAGTTTATGTTTGACCAAGATTGTAATATTTCTAATAAAAATTTGGAAATCTGATTGTTTTGTATCTAGTATATTAATTTTCATTTGAATTACATTGAAATATAATTCCTCCCACCCCACACTAATTTATCTAGTTTGTTAATGTATATATGTTTCCAATCCCCATCATTTTCATAAGATATTATTCTTTTGACCCATCCCGCTTTTATTGCTTTTATAAACATATTTGCATCAATCATTTTCAGACCCCTATTTTCGTCATATTTACCGTCCCATAAAGAATGGTAAATACTTTTATTGATTAAATTAATTAGTTAATTCTGACTTTGGATTTTCTAGGACTGCAAGAGTGTATATAAGCTTTGGTAGTGCAAATGTTTTGATAACAGTTATTTTTCCAATGATTGATAAATAATGTCTCTTCCATTTTTTTAAACAGTTCGAAAACTCCTGTGTTTTTTATATTAAATTTAATTCATGATATTTACTTCTGTCGTTTGAAAAGACAATACCAAACGTAGATGAACATTCTGATGTTAATGTTCTCCATATATCACTGATATCGTTATTTTGTATTGTATTATTTATCTTATCACTATTTTTCTGTTTTTAGTTTTATTTCCATTTTTTTATCCTAATCAATGTCAATACTGGTATTGAAATCCTCACCAATTATTAAAGTATCACTTTCATTGAAATAATAAAATATTCTATTTTTGAATGAAATGTAATATGCTCTGTTGCATTATTTGGTGCATTAACATTTAACAGTACATAATCATTTTCGTTAATATTAATCTTTAACGACTGCATTCTACCGTCTATAATATTATTATATTCTTTTACTGTATATGCAAAATCGGAGTTGACAAGGATGCCTATGCTTGTGCTATTCCTACTATTTCCTTTTATATAAATAGTTCATCTCCCCACTATTTTTTCCAGCTGCTATTTCTTCACATTGTAGCTCTTGAAAAAAAACATAAAGAGTACTTGTTCAGTTTTAACCAGTGAAATAATTGTTGTCTTTTGGATGGGGTCATTTAAACATTTTACATTAAATGTGCAAACTTTTACATTCATAACGATGTTTGGGGAAAAAATACTAGGATATTCACTATGTGTATTATGTTGCAGACTAAGAGTGTAAAAATGAAGACGGAATAGAGAGAGAAATATGGCAAATACTACGAGTGTTGATGACAATACAAACAATATAACAAAACACTTTCATCATCACAAAAATCAAAATATTTACAAAGGTATTATTCAATATACAAATCATACACATTACTGTAAGCATTGTTCAATATACAAATCATATACATTACTGTCAGTATTGTTCAATATACAAATCATATACATAACTGTCAGTATTGTTTAATATACAAATCATAGACATTAATGTCAGTATTATTCAATAAACAAATCATACAAATTAGTGTTGGGATTGTTCAATTTACAAACCATATACATAACTGTCAGGATTGTTCAATATACAAACCATATACATCACTGTAAGGATTGTTCAATATACCAAGCATACACATTACTGTCAGGATTGATCAATATACAAACCATACACATCACTGTTAGGATTGTTCAATATACAAACCATACACATTACTGTCAGGATTGTTCAATATGCAAACCATATACATTACTGTCAGAATTGTTCAATAAACAAACGATACACATCACTGTCAGGATTGTTCAATATACAAAGCATACACATTACTGTCAGAATTGTTCAATATACAAATCATACACATCACTGTCAGGATTGTTCAATATATAAACCATACACATTACTGTCAGGATTGTTCAATATACAAACCATATACATTACTGTCAGGATTGTTCAATATACAAACCATACACATCACTGTTAGGATTGTTCAATATACAAACCATACACATTACTGTCAGGATTGTTCAATATGCAAACCATATACATTACTGTCAGGATTGTTCAATATACAAACGATACACATCACTGTCAGGATTGTTCAATATACAAACCATATACATCACTGTCAGAATTGTTCAATATACAAATCATACACATCACTGTCAGGATTGTTCAATATACAAACCATACACATTACTGTCAGGATTGTTCAATATACAAACCATATACATTACTGTTAGGATTGTTCAATATACAAACCATACACATCACTGTCAGGATTGTTCAATATACAAACCATATACATCACTGTCAGGATTGTTCAATATACAAATCATACACATCACTGTCAGGATTGTTCAATATACAAACCATACACATTACTGTCATGATTGTTCAATATACAAACCATATACATTACTGTCAGGATTGTTCAATATACAAACCATACACATCAATGTCAGGATTGTTCAATATACAAACCATATACATTACTGTCAGAATTGTTCAATATACCAATCATACACATCATTGTCAGGATTGTTCAATATACAAACCATACACATCACTGTCAGGATTGTTCAATATACAAACCATATACATTACTGTCAGGATTGTTCAATATACAAACCATACACATCACTGTCAGGATTGTTCATTCCGACAAGCATACACATCACTGTCAGGATTGTTCAATATACAAACCATACACATTACTGTCAGGATTGTTCAATATACAAACCATACACATTGCTGTCAGGATTGTTCAATATACAAAACATAAACATTACTCTCAGGATTGTTCAATATACCAAGCAAACACATCACTCTCAGGATAGTTCAATATACCAAACAATGTTACATAATCAAACGTATCCTATACATCATGGAATTTATACTGTTGGATTTATATTACATCATAGTCATCACAGTCAGCATCCGTATGACCGAAACAAAAACAATACTGTATGTCTATTGTGAATCAGCGTCAACTAAACTGACCCACTGAACTTGATAATCGAATTCAAAATAATATATATATATATATATATATATATATATATATATATATATATATATATATATATTTATATATAAATAAACTGTTAACTCTCGAAAGCTTTAAAACTGATCGTACTCGGTCACAGAATAGCAAGCGTGTTATCTGTTTTTCGGCCACGATAGTTCCAATCATTTCAGGTAATCACTGTACTGCACATGTTCCAAATCATTGTTTTTTGTATTTAACATACAATTTAACATTCGAATGACCAACTTCGTTGGACTCTTTCTCGGTCTTTGAGTCTTAGGGACGATAGTATTTTCGTCTGCCTCTGCACGAACTTAACAATAACCGAGCAAGAAAATACATTTGATGAACTTTGTAATGTGTAGGCCTATCAATGTAAAGTTTATAAGCATAGATCTATCAAGTAGGCCTACATGTTGGTGAAATACGACACAGGTAGGTCTATTGACTTCTTATCCGAATCTAATTAAAAACGCAGTTCCGAATACCGGTTAGTTATACTGATATCAATAGATTATTTTTTTTAAGAATCCCATTGTACCTTAAATATAAGGTTTCATTTGTATTATACGGTTCGAAGTGTGTCCAGAAATGAGAATCATCCAAATCGGGACTGTCCGTGAGCTGATGATGTCCACAGGTATCCGAATCATCAAACGGTTCACGCTTAAGTCCAAGAAATGAGTAATCCTTACGATACTTGAAATCAAAGAAACACGATTTCGTGACCAACAGCTGACGCGTAACCATACACTGGTCTATTCCAAATTCAGAAGAAATTATTTTTTTATAAGGCAAAAAACAATCCTCCATAGATTTCTCGCAATCCATGACTTGTCCCCAATTATACTTATCCATGGCTATAAAACAAATAGGGACAGAACCCACACGAGCATGCATAGATCGCCATATATCAATTGGCGTTTTCCCTTCCAAAGGCTTCATCAGCTTTGTTGATGTTGGGAACGCATCGACGTCACTTGTGATAATGACGTCACTTTCACCTATTTCTTGAATTCTATAAGCAAACATTCTACTTGCTTGAGCTATCAGCACGCACGTTTCTTCTGTTGTGACAACAGGCGTGACAACCGCACCTTCTGCACGTAACCGCTTTATATAATCGGCAACAGCATCATCATCAGATGTATGTGTTAAGTACACATGCACTCGTATCGGTTTGTCAAACGGCAAGAGAAGCCAGAGTCTAGTTAATTAGATAGCAGCTTCTTTGTACGGAAACTTTCCTTTATTCTTAAAATAAGTGTTCCTCGAATGACACAGTCCCATAGATATCCAAACATAATCATAGTTAAAACTCTTAATCAAGTTCCTTGCATGCCTTACTTTGTTTATATTTGTTAGTCCGGATCCACAGAAGCAATAGAGCAAAATCAACAATATTACAACCAATACACCGAATTTTACACACACTGCTTTACTCCTTAACACCGGCATGGTTTATAAACATGGATGCCTTTTGTAGTTCAATTAAAGAAAACTACCACAAAGTTCCGTTCAATCAGAATCTCGTTGAGTGTTGATACATGTATATAACCTTTTTAGTGTATTTTCAAAACTGTCACACTCAATAAAAATAAGTCTGAAAATACTTCGTTTTGCTATTTGTGTAAGATTTAAATTTGTGGGTATAGTTATTGTTACCTAGTATGAACTTGACACCGGTGCTTTTGAAATGGATCGAATAACCAACGCACACAGACAACTGGATCGATTGACCAACTCACTCACACAATGTAATAAGCAATGTTTACTGAAGCGTCCGAGACCCGTTCGTTCAATCGATGAAGTTCACAAGGTAAACACTCAACAAAAGGTTATAATCGGTTACCTGGATTTATTGATTTTACGTAAGCAAAGGGTTTGTAAAAATCATAATTAATATTTAATCTAAAAAACAAATTAATTTGACATATTCAAGAAAAAATTAGGCCATAATAAATAAATTGCTAGATTATCATCATTCCCGCCCACCCCCTAATTTTTATACCGCCCCGATCATTTTAATTTTCATCAATAAAAAAAAACTAAAAAAAAAAACTAGAAAAAATTTTAAAAATAAAAATGAAAAATAAAAAATAAAATCCTCCCGCCCTCCCCGTTTTTAAGAAAAATTTGGATGATTACCTAACAATTAATATATAATGGCCTTATTAGAATTCAGACAAAAATAAACATGTTTAAACTTAATGAAATACAGCACCAGCAAAGTTAAAATTCACAATTGTATCAATACCGTGTATGTCTTCCATTTGTAGTGATTATCGCGACGCATCTCGACCTCAGTGACCTTAATTCATTTGAGTTTGTGCGAGTGTGTTTAGAAAAACAATTTCAAGATTTCCTTTATTTGTAATTTAAACCTGTTACTAATTGGATAGAAGACAACTTTCACATCGACATATCTTGATGCGTTTGTTAACCAGGCCTGGCCCCGGTTTCGCTTAACATTTCAAGCTGATATTTCCTCAACTTAAAAAAACAACAATTTCTCTATATGATATCTTTAACCCATAACGCATTAAATGACCAGACAGAACTAACTTCACAACACGTATTAAATCATTCGTAAAGGGTTGAAATGCAAACCGATTAATGTAAATGAAATAATAGACTTTCAAAGATTTGAGTTGAAGAAAATTTCAAGTTGAAATGTTTAGTGAAACTAGAGCCGCGAATAACATCATAACACCACTGTGTCCTGGGATTAACCATTACTCGAGCATACCCCATCTCGGCAAGTAACTTTCCTTCTTAAATCAGTGGTGAGAGACGAATGATAAGGAGACACAATGTCGTATATCAATCATCACAGAGACTGTTGCCGGGCGAGGGATTCGAACTCACGATCCCTGGATTGATAGTCAGACGCGTAACCGACTGAGCTAATCGGGCCCGGCCTACGGTTGACGAAACCACTACCTGTTTTCAACACAAACTTAAGGTAGACGAACTGGTAGGTTGACAAAACCACCGTCACCCGAGGAAGCCTACATTGTTTCGATGTGGTCGAATCCGTGACTGCAAATGGTACTCTTATGATTATGAATTTTGAGTTAGCGGGTGGTGTATTTCAATCAGTTGATATCTGTTTATTGCTTTCTTAATTGAACTATTTTCGGATAACATGCACAATGGATTTGTACATTAGATTATAGATTGAAATAGGATATTTACAAACTCGTGTTGATCCAGTTATAACTTGTTAATCCAGTTATAACTTTTGCCGAGTGTGTAGTCCAGAGACATAATACTGTATTATATCTGTGGTGTAATCTATATCTTTTATTGGATCTCAACTATGTACGGCGGGGTAAGTCGAGCGTCGTCTTTATGCTTTATCAAGGATCTCAGGACGAAATTAGACAATACAAAGTATGAAATACAAATCAGTGGTGGTACAAAGTACACTGTGAATGTTTCACCAGCCCCAGTAATGTGTATTGGTTGAATATTTAGCGTTATTTTACGCCATCGAAGGCTAACTGCTCTTTCCTGGGATCCTGGAATATTAACCAGTACTCGAATACACCCCATCTCCACAATTAACTGGTTATTTTCCCACTTGAATCAACGGAGAGAGACGAATGCTAATGAAACGCAATGTCCTATATCAAT
Source organism: Panopea generosa (assembly GCA_029582155.1). NCBI lineage: Eukaryota > Metazoa > Mollusca > Bivalvia > Adapedonta > Hiatellidae > Panopea > Panopea generosa. Next base: position 43,782,380 of record CM055904.1, on the reverse strand, counting down.
CATCACTGAGAATGTGGTCAGATAAAGATGCGAACTCAGGATCCCTGGATTGGTAGTCAGACGCGCTACCGACCGTGCTAATCGGGCCAAACAGAATAGTAGCCGAGTAAAAACGTTAAGGTTTATTGGATTTTGCCTATCAATGATGAACAGACCTGTTTGCTGACCGTGGGGACAGATAATATACATTACTTTATCAAGGGACCTGGCCCTGTATTCCAACACGGGTGATGAAATAGATTTACAGGGCCCCTTGAATCAGTGGAATATAATTATTAGCAGTATTATTAAGGCCTGGGCCTAAACTGGGCCGTTATGTACATAGGAAATAGGATTAAAATCAATATTCTTTGTAACTTATTTTAAAAATGCACTTTTATTTTATGATAAGATATTGTTGCACTCAGGAGACAGCTTTTTATCCTACACCACATCAACATCATATGATCTGTGTAATTTCTTCCAAGATTCACTGGTGTGTGTTGAAGCTTTTTATTTACCCTCGCACTTTGAACTGGTCATTTTGGCGAGCATGAACTAATGATTAAAAATAAATTGATGATTATTGTAAACCTGTATGGATGATATATGAGAGATGAGTAGTGATATAAGACGATTATATATATATTTACTACTTTATTTATTTATTATTAACATTTGATAATTACCTTTTCTAATTATCATGTTAAATAATATGAATGCCTTTAGTTAGCTAATCTTTGTACACGGTTTTTTGACATATTTATTACATACATTTCATGATTATTTTCCCTATAATTTTATAAATAATTTTACTTTGATATTCTATGTACAAGATTTGTTGAATACAGTAGAGAGTATCATCCTGTTATATAATAAGATTTTATTGATTTACTTATTAATTAATGTAATGTATTGATAGTCTTGCGTAACTCTATATTGAATGCTAATGACACTAATAACGTCATGTGACATTCCCTATCACCATTATGCAGTAGTGTTTACTGATATTGGTAAACCATATAGCCCCTATTGCTAAGTATATTGCTATTTGTATATAATGTATGTATATAATTACAGTACACTATAATTATATATGACAATTAAAAAGAAAAAAAAAGAAGAGTGTACTATTTACTGTCACATGAAGTGTTACTATTTTGTATACAGGTACTAAGGAATATCAATAGATAGTCACCCACTCCGACATGTAGGTTGAGCTACGCCAGTATATGAATTAGCAATAGTGTGTATACTATAAAAAATTATAAGTTTACTTATTAATTAGTGTTATATATTAATAGTCTTGCATAACTCTATATTGAATGCTAATGACACTAATATTGTCATATGACATTATTCCATATCACCATTATGCAGTAGTGTTTATTGATATTGGTAAACCATATAGCCCTATACCTAAGTATATTGCTATCTGTATATAATTATAGTACACTATTATATAAGACAAAATTTAAAAATAGAAAAAAATAAAGTGTGTACAATTTACTTCGTTTGAAACATTACTATTTTATCGGCAGGTACTAGGGGTTATCAAAAAGTATTCACCCGTGCACTAGTAGGCAAGTTAATACCCAGTTGAGTTACGCCAGTATGAGAAGTGGTAATAATGTGTAATTTACCATATACGATTTCAGCCTTGCAATATTATAATTAGTACATCGCATGCTTAATATTTGACCAACCCCTGTTAATCTCCCAGAGTGTGTCACTATGTGATACACACTTGTTTAAAATTAAATTAAAACAGAATATAACTAAATTGTGAAATTTGTAAATAAGCCCCCGGCAGATTGCTCGTACCTAATAAGGTTTAATGTGTAACATTGTATACAGGTTTATCCAATATTCAACTTAAACTATGTTAATACCATATAGAAATTCATATTATATTAATTGAGACTTGTGTGTAAAGCACAAACACAAAAAAGTAAAAAAACAACAACAAAAGTTTACTAATACATTGTTTTTTATTTAATGTACTGCTCTACCATCCCCCACCTCAACGTACAATAGTCCATGACCGAGATATAAGCCAGTTGTCTATTGGCCCTACATAAATTGTAAGACACAATTTCATTGGCTAAATTTCAATCCATTTTTCGATTGAAGCTCAGGCCCCGGTTTCACAAAAATACTTAAGTCTCTTATTTTACTTAAACTCAATAGTGTGCTCAATTTTATACTTACCAGGAGTTTTTGCCTATCTCCCGAGGCGCACACTACAGTGGAGACATGTCGGATTGAAATCCAGCCAACCAGAGTTGAATGACCTCGTATGACCTTTAATGGAATGTCGAGCGGGGAAATGTAAACAAAGAAATGTACTGTTATATTCTGTACAGTTTATTAGCAATTACACTAAATTTAACATGTTCGCATCATATTTCATTATTTATTGTGTCTTTGTGCACATTTATGCGATTTTAACATGTTTATAAACATTTATATGATTATATGTTTAATAATCATATACACCATATACATTCAACTTATTTCTTAAATAGTTGAACAACATACACGCAATTATTATCATTATTATTCCGTTTAAAACACAAGTTACACTATGCAAAATCATAGCATAAAAATAATCACAAACTTTCAGTATGGGATTATATGGTGTATCGCACTCAGTACACACTACTGACAGCGGTTGTAGGGAATATTATTGATACCTACCATCCCGATATTCAATTTAATTTAAATTTCAGTGACCATTTATTGTTAATCAGTTCATTTCAGATCTGATCTGAGATTATATTCTATTTTTTTAAAATATGATTTGACTATTGGCGCTTTTAAGGTATATAAACCGCGGCGTGGACGAGCGTCCGCCTCGCATGCGGAAGGCCGTGGGTTCAATCCCCGGCCGGGTCATACCTAAGACTGTATAAAAATGGTACTGGAAGATTCCTCGCTTGACGCTTGGCATTTAGAGGAGAGTTCTAGGTCTGGTCAGCCCGGTGTCAGTATAATGTGACTGGGTGGGGTATCATACCATGTGTCTGCGGCATGATACTCCAGTCTCACAGCGCTTAGAATACTATCTCAAGTAGCACCGTTGCGATATGACTGAAAAATTGTTGAAAGCGACGCTAAACACCATACAACAAACACCATACAACAACTTTTAAGGTATGTGTGAGCTGCCGGGTGCTGTAATAAACATTTTTCACAGTTTAACTTTGTTTTGTTTTAATAAACTGTGTTAATATCAGTCAACATGTTATTAATGTGTATCGAGAATGGCTCAGGTCGACTTGCCCCATTTTGGTCAGGCTGTACGTCATCATTTTAGCCATTGACCCCAGCATGTTGCTAGAAAGTGGCATAATTTAAAGCCTTTCGTGTGTAGTTTCGGTGAGTTGACCGGCTACATTAAATATCACAGTGAATTGATTGATTGAATATTTAGCGTCATTTTTATGCCATCGAGGGCTAACAGACGATCAGTTAACCTAACAACTGTTTCCCTGAGATTAACCAGTACTTGAGCACACCCCATCTCCGCATGTAACTGATAACATTCCCACTTGAATCAGTGGTGAGAGACGAATGATAATGAGACACAATGTCGTATATAAATCATCACAGGAGACTGTTGCCGGGCGGGAGGCTCGAACTCAAGACCTCTGGATTGATAGTCAGACGCGTAACCGACTGAGCTAATCGGGCCCGGCTGTGTCACAGTGAAATATTGTTGTATGTGGTGCCAGGCCTATATAAACTAGGCGATTTGACCAGAGAAAGCAGTCTCTTACGGAGTGGCACTCTGGTCTGTCGCTTGGTACCTTGCTATCTGTTGCTAAGAATTAAAGTACTGTTTGTAAAACCACGTGTTTGTCCTAAGTGATACCATAGAAGTACAAACCTTCTTAAACCATTCTGTATCAATTATTGATGCAAAATGGATAACAGTGACTGGTCATATTTTAAAAATGCGATATGCAAATAAACAATACCTTATTCAGCTGATACTATTCATATATACAAAACCCCGGTATAGCATGAAAGTAGCTTTAACCATCATACTATGTTCTAAATAAGCTTTATTTGATATATTCCATTGCAGCCAAACCATCATAGGTCAGTTCATCTCTACCACCAAACATTATGATTGGGGATTTCACGGCACACCATAATTTGTTGACGGTTGAACTATCGATAATTATTGGTGGTACGCTGGATAAATGGTTACATAAGATAACTACCGATTATATTTACCATTGTAACCATACACAATTAGTGTGTAAAGATAACATTTTAGATAACATTAAATTTTATTGAAAGTTTATATTTAGGTCGAATATCGCTGACAATACAAGCAAAGCAATTTGCGCTATGATCAGCGTTGTTTGACTTATAATATTGGTAAACAACCAATATAAGCAATTACATGCACTAATTATAAGCCATTTATATGTTTATGTTTAAATACAAAAAGAAAAAATAATATTTTTGTCAGTTAATATACACATTAAAACAATCGTAAGTCTACGTATTTGATCTTACTATGAGTATAATCAACGTAAGTAATAGTAAGCACCGAATACAAAAAAATAGTTGTATGATAATGCAACCTAGTTAAAGATAAAATTCAAGTTGGAATGTCGACACGACTTATTTATTATATGAAATCAATCCTCATTCATCATTCATTAATCATCACAGAAATGCGTAATCATCTTTTATGTTTTTAATAATCATCTTATCCTGCTCGCCAAACTGACTGGTTCAAAGCGCGAGGGTAAATAAAAACGTATATATATTATATAGGAATTACATAGCTAGGTATTGTCTATGCGATACATGACAAATAACAGTCTCTCTGGTGCAAGTGATATTAAATTAAGAATATGTATATAAATAAGACAAGTTATTAAAAAACTTAATTAAATCCTGTTTCCTATATACACCAAACGGCCCAGTTTAGGGTTGTTAAAAGAACAAACAGTGATATAAAAAAGAGTAAATTGTACAGTAAGTACAATATATTTACAATAAAATACTATGTATCATTGCACCAGAAAGAGAGCATTTGACCACTTACGCCTAATCAGACTATAAGCCTAAATAATATTGCTAGGTCATATCCTCTGAGTCTGAGCCCTAACATTTTAATTCATCAACACCCGTGTTGTAGGTACTGGGTCCAGGTCCCTTAGGTCAGCCAAGTTATTTTTAGTGTAACATATAAGAATGAATTATATGTAAATTTGATAAGGATGATAATCTGTTATTTTATTCATAACACATATAATGTAATTATATGTCTCTGATATTTGTAGTGGTCTACTATTATTTAACTTATAACATATAAGGTGGAATTTCGTGTAAATGGAATTGAGGTGATATGAAGATAGCCCAAAGTATCTCCTACTGATCCCCTTGTATGACTTCAATATTGATTTACATAATATAATTATTAATAAACATAATTTATGTTATGAAAATATATTTTATTTATGTTTTTGATTTATTTTTTTTACATCTCAACCTAGTGATGTATGATAGACCCGTAACCTTGTCTGCATATAGTCATTATACCGAAAATATAACTTTATTTATTCTTTAAAAACAGGAAAAAATCCTCATTCCTGTAAACAGAACGCCTGTCTACAGGTTGAGTCTCTTTCTTATTATAAACATAGCAAAAAGGGCTGAACATTTATTATTAAATATGAAAGTTTTGTCTGACCCTGGGAGTTGTATGATGTTTTGTAGGGCCTGTGAGCACATTCAAGATTTTATCAAACATTTGACAATCTAGAATATAGCACTCCAGGGCCCTATATACTGATTTTTGGATTGCCTTGCTGGGGATTAGTACATAATTTATATTGAAATCCAATTGATTTCCAGCAAGTACAGTCCCGAGTTTTGCCCAGTCCACCCTGTGAATGGGACAATCTAGCAGGAAATGTTCTGTAAAGTCTCTCGCCCGCACCGGGTGTAATCTCCCCATACTCTTAGAATATTGCCCAGTATTACCGATTCACACCCAATCTCAGACGGGTTATGCATTTATCTATCCTTTTATTATTAGAATAGTTTATAGGCCGTCTGAAATTTACCGAGGATCTATGAAATGTATGTTTAAAAGGCTTATTGAGTATGGAATTATAGCTTTATATTTCTTTTCTTATTAAGCTCAACTTAAACAAACTGTTGACACCAAGTATAAACGTATATCTGGTTGAGATTGTCCTTTTAATTTAGTTTTTACTTACTATCACGCTTCGAACTGGTCATTTTGGCGAGCAGAAAAAGATGACCATTTCCAAAAATGATGACTGTTATAGATTTATAAGTTGATGATCAATAAATGGTTAAATTGTCAGCAAACTTGATGGTCATACTCGGTTAATTATAAAGCTGGCTAATTATATATATAACTAGTTGACTTTGTGAATGTGATTGTTATACTTTGTAATTATATTGGTTACGTGTAACAAGTAATCAGATTTAAGCTCCCCAGTCTTATATTTGTATACTGACCGTTCAAAGACGGTGATCCACTGTGGTACAATTTAGTAAAAAGGAAATTTGAGAAATTGATCTAACTGGCACTAAAGTTTAAAACACTATTCAATTATTGAGACAAAACAGTCACATTATCAACTACACTTCATAGCATTTTATATTACAATATCTACAATTCAAACGACGTCAACTGATGCTATGTACATAGAATGTAGGATACATCATCTCCAGACATATCTTGCAAATCCCTTTCCTGGGCATTCACGTCTCCCTTCAGTAGATGGCACTCGAGCTTGGATAACCGGAAACAGTAAGTTCTCACATAGGACTTAAGTCTAACAGATACCGATGCCATTATTAGTTACATCGGTAAAGATATATACGAGATGAAAGCTCTACGTTTGTCAATAATAACAGCATATCGTCACATTTGTACAAAAGCTCTTCAAATTTATAGCGTATTTATCATCACTGTATGTAGGAAATGTATTGGTGTTATTGAGTACTACGAAAATATTTATTTGCAACTCTTTGAAACTCCCACCGGTATGTATCCGGATGTGACTACCTAAAAGTGAAGGTTGAGTAAATTTCTAATTACAAACCCGACAATCAAAAGGCTAATCACCAATGTTTCTGTATGTGCTTATTTAGATCTGAAGATACTGTATTAGAATGTCTTACTATACACCTGAATCAAATGCCTTATCACAAGTATGTATCCGTATGTGACTGATTAGATGGGAAGACTGTGTAAATGTCTTACTACACAACTAATCTTCAAAATGCGTATCACCAGTATGCGTCCGCATGTTCCTGTTAATGATTGGTAGATACTGCAAATGTCTTACAGTACAACTTACACTCAAATGGCTTATCACCAGTATGGATCCGTATGTGACTGTTTAGATTGGAAGACTGTGTAAATGTCTTACTACATACGTGACATTTAAACGGCATATCACCAGTATGTATCCGTATGTGACTGTTTAGATTGGAAGACTGTGTAAATGTCTTACTACAAAACTGACACTCAAAATGCTTATCACCAGTATGTATCCGCATGTGCCTGTTAAGATTGGATGATACTGTAAATGTCTTACTACACAGCCGACACTAAGTTGGCTTATCACCAGTATGCATCCGCATATAATTGTTTAGGAGTGAAGACTGTGTAAACGTTTTATTACATACCCGACACACAAATGGTTTATCACCACTTTGAATCAGCATGTGTCTCTTTAATTGTAAAGAATGTGCAAATGTCTTACTACACAACTGACAGTCAAAGGGCTTATCACCAGTATGTATGCGTATGTGACTGTTTAGATGGGAAGACTGTGTAAATATCTTACTACACACCTGACACTCAAAATTCTTATCACCAGTATGTATCCGTATGTGACTGTTTAGATGGGAAGGCCGTGTAAATATCTTACTACACACCTGACACTCAAAATGCATATCACCAGTATGTATCCGTATGTGACTGTTCAGATTTGAAGAATTTGTAAATATCTTACTACACACCTGACACTCAAAATTCTTATCACCAGTATGTATCCGCATGTGCTTCTTTAGATTTGAAGATACAGTAAATGTATTACTACACAAATGACACTCAAAAGGCTTATCACCATTATGGATCCGCATATGCCTGTTAAGATCTGAATACTGTGTAAACTTCTTATTACAAACCTGACACTCAAATGGCATATCACCAGTATGTATCCGCATGTGTCTTTTAAGATCAGAAGGTACTGTAAATGTCGTATTACACACCTGGCACTCAGATGGATTACCGCCATGATGTACCTGCATGTGACTGTCTAGATATGAAGACTTTGTAAATGTTCCATGACAAACTTGACACTCAATTTTATTATCTCTGGCATGCATTCTCACAAGATGGTTCGATGATTCTGGTGAGGTTACTATATTTACTTCAATTTTACACTCCGACGTCTTCATCGAATCCATGTCACTGCACTTTTTTCAATTATTTCCCAAGTTTCAAAAAACAGTTAAGAGAGATAACTATGTTTCTCTTTACATTATCCTATTAGAAAATCTTCAGTTATATGCATCTTAACAATGTTCCATGAAAAACTTGACACTCAATTTTGTTATCTCTGGCATGCGTTCTCACAAGATGGTTCAATGATTCCGTTGAGGTTACTATATTGTCTTCATTTTTACACTCTGACGTCTTCATCGATTCCATGTTCAATTATTTTCTAAGTTCCAAAAACAGTTAAAAGAGATAACTGTGTTTCTTTTTACAATATCCTACTAGAAAATCTTCAGTTATATGCATCTTAACAATCTGAAATAGAAATAAGCTGTCAATGTAAAATAAGAAATAGTAATTTAATGTAACATTTTCAGATAATAATAAGAATAATTTTTCAACATTTTAAAAAATATTAATTTTGTAACGTTCTTTGTAAAATGAATTGATACGAATGACAATGTAACCATACTAAAATAGTTGAGAGTTATTAGTGACAGTAAAAAATAACATATTCAATATATTATGTAATTTGTAATGTACATGTCCATATTATAATACATTTACAATCAAGTATCTGTGAGTACTGAAGGACAATTACTAAGTTACATTATCAATATCAAATATTTTACAATTTCGTCATATGCAAATCGTCACATAAAGAATGGATCATAAAGATAAACTTTTATTGTAAATAGTTTACGCTTAATTTGTCCTAAGACAAAACATACTTGTTAAAAGCGTGCTGAGATTAAAATAGTTGGCTATCACATAACACGTTATGCATAGTAATGAGTTGAAAATAAAAATACATTTTTTGGAAATGCTATACATTTTCTTTCTCACAGCAATAGTAGTTTATTTACATACGGTATTTGTATTAACGACGAGTCACAGTCTGTTAGCGAAATAAGACATACTGTATCTTAAGTTTTTACCATATTGCATTTCAGTGATGTTGATGGTGTAAACCCCACCATTGATTTTTGTTCTTTATTATATAGTAAATATTAAAAGTTTGAAGGCTTGTCATTCATAGAGAGACCCAAATGAAAGAAGTGAAACTTACATTTAACTGTTTGCCAACCTCTGCACTATCAATATATGATGGGAAAAGTAGGGGTCATGTGTCATTTAAGAGATTTTTTTTTTATAAAATCTTTACACCAAAATAGTCTCATGATACATTGAAGACATTACCTTACCAAAATACATTATTCAACAATACAATGTATACATAAAATGTACGTTTCAACCATCCAAAATAAGAAATCTTCAACTTTTGTGATTTTTCATGTAATTTCAATGTAGATATGCACATGTATGCTTTATATGAGGCATAAACTTGCTTTCATGTGATTCTTTTATGTAGAAAATGTCTCCAATTTGCCATCTAAGATTATGAGAGTGTTAACAAGAGGTTATTTTACCTACAATTAACATTTTGGAAAATCACCCCATATCACTCAAGTCTCTCTTATAAGTGTAAACCCAACATTGATTTTCGTTTTTTATTCTTTAGCAAGTAATAAAAGTTATAAGGCTTGGCATTCATAGAGAGACCCAAATGAAATAAGTGAAACTTACATTTTACTGTTTGCCAACCTCTGCACTATCAAAACATGATGAGAAAAACAGGGGTCATGTATCACATGCTTTTTTCTGCTCAGTGTGTACACTGTTGACAAAGTGAAAGTAGACTTTTGAAATCATGTATTCATACCCCATTTCCAAGCATCAATTTTTTTTTTCTAAATTCACAATTCAAACATGAAAATGCTAGTCAAAATGTTTCAAAGTACATCAATAATGTCATTCAAATAAAAAATGAGCACTAAAATAAGGAAAATGCATTTTTAAAGAAGAAAAAACAAGGATTATTTATAACTACCATCATGCGACTACCCCACGGAACCACTTCCTTTTTCAAATGGTGGTACTATGCCTTTAAGGATTTTTTTTTTAATTTCATAATTACCGTCTTTCTTACTAAGTATTATCAATTTGCAGTAATACTGCCAAGTTGCAGGCATTAAATACTGAAACTTTTGTCAGAATGCCACATTTTACATGATCATTATATACAGGCGCGAGATGTTGACTGATATGTGGATTTGATGTGCTTGAATAATTTTACCCAAAAAACATTTTTTCACCCTAAATCCATTAATTTTTTTTCACCAAAATAGTGTCATGACACATTAAAGACATTATCTTACCAAAATACATTGTTTCAATACAATGTTTATGCTAAAAAATTGCACATTTCAATCATCCAAATTAATAAACCTTCAAAATTTGGTAAATTTTTCATGCAATTTCAATGTAAATATGCACATATATGCTTTATTTGAGGCATAAACTTGCCAAAATGTGTTTTTTATGTAGGAAATGTCTCCAATTTGCCATTTAAGACTATGAGAGTGTAAAAAAGAGGTTATTTTACCTACAATAAACATTTTGGAAAATCACCCCCATTCTCACTCAAGTCTCTCTTATAGGTAGTAACCCCACCATTGATTTTTGTTCTTTATTCTATAGTAAATAATAAAAGTTTGAAGGCTTGGCATTCATAGACAGACCCAAATGAAAGAAGTGAAACTTACACTTTAGTTTGTCAACCTCTGCACTATCGAAATATGACAGGGAAAAGAAGGGGTCATGTGTCATAAATTATAAAAAAAAAATTTCTGCTCAGTGTGAACACTGTTGACAAAGTGAAAGTAGACTTCCCAAATCATGTATTCATACCCCAATTTCCAAGCATCAATTTTTTTTCTAAATTCACAATTCAAACATGAAAATGCTGTCAAAATGTTCAAAATACATCAATAATGCAAATCAAATAAAAAAATGAGCATTAGAATAAGGAAAATTCATTTTTAAAGAAGAAAAAAACGAGGATTATTTATAACCGCCATCATGCGACTTCCCCACGGATGCACTGCCTTTTTCCAATGGTGGTACTACATGTTTGCCTTATTGTTGGTATTTTTTTCTCACGAAAGTACATAACAAAAAAATCATACACAGACTTAATAGATGAGCACATTGTGCTTTATTGTTATACAAATTACACTGTCTGTCACCATCTATGGTGTCATCTCCACAATATACTCAGGACAACCCTCTTCAATTATTTCTGGTTTTCCTTCGCTGGACATTATTGTTAAACAATGGATTATTTGCGTAAAATTTTCCTATAGACATTTACACGATATAACCTTATTTACGAATATACATACGAAAAGTCATGCACATACATATATATTTTTTCATATGCGTAGGTGGGCGTGTGCTTGCGTGTGTTTGAACAACAACTTCTGTTACCCCATATGACTATTTAATTTGTCCTTTTCTCAATTTATTGTACTTTTTAGATCATTCAATTCAATTCAATTCAATTCAATTCAATTCGATTCGATTCGATTTGATTCAATTCAATTCGATTCAATTCAAATTGATTCAGGTTGATAAGATCATTATACAACAAATATATCATGATGATTAAATAACAGTAATAAATCAAGAAAAATATATGAGTATAATAATTATAGTAATCATCTAAAAATTAAAGATCTTATAACCTGGGATAACCCATTAAAGCAACAAACGCGCTTATTTCCAACGGGGTCCCTTCCCTTAAAATTGTGATTTTTTAAAAAAATAAAAAACAATATGATATACATGAAATCTTAAGAATGTAGACATTTGATATAAACTTGTTAAAATATAACAATACAAAAAACGTTGAATTATCTTATACTCTGAATAACTGAATAATTCCTATAAGTAGTTCACAATACAAGAAATATTTTCAACATAAACTTAGAAATTAAATATTCAAGTTTTCTCTGCGAGGAGCTACATAAATGTTTTTTAACTGCATGTTTAAAAGTTTGCTTATTGGTAAATTTCTTCAAATCGTTAGGCAAATTATTCCAGTTAATTATTGCAATAAGAGGTACCTGAATCAAAACTCTTAGCATGCGGAACTACAAAATTACTTTCACTAAACCGTGTGAATTCTGTGGTCATACTTTGTAATTATATTGGTTAGGTGTAACAAGTAACCAGATTTAAGCTCCCCAGTCTTATATTTTTCTACTGACCGTTATATTACACACGTATCATCTAGAGCGTAAATTGTTAGGTTACGTAGTCACTGGAGTGTTTCCCATACTATTTATATGGAATAAATTAAGAAATACTGTGGTTATATAAATGCTGTGAAACTTTGGTAAAGATTAATTGAAAAATTGGAATCTACAGCGCCTGCATGAAAATGTTAACACGTTCCTTATATAACACAGTGACCCCTGTGGCGGTATAACATTTGACACCAGAGGCCTGAATTCAACACGCACTGTGACAGAGGCTTCAAACCACACTAGTTCAAGAACTCATCCAAGATCTTTAGCTTACATCACTGCTGTGTAAGTTTGATTAAGATTCATTGACATATTGGGGTGTTATTGCGTCTACAAGAAACACGTTAACTGATAGATGATTTTATTCTCCATTCAGTAAAGTAATACAATAAAATACAAGCATTTAAACAGACAGTCATAAAAGTAGTTGAAATCAACATTAAAGTCAACAAAATAGTGCAAAACAGAATATAATTATTGTATAACTACAATAAATTGTACAGGAATGAGTATAACATTACAGTAGAATAAGCATGATAGCATGATTTTCTTTGAAATACATTGCAACATATTTTAATGACCAAACATATTTATCTAGATTTTGTTAACACCTTAAAGGTAATATATGTCATCCGAAAATAACATCGTAACAATACAAGACCAAGTTACTAATAGGCGAGGTGAACTATTATTAAACATATAATATAGCATTCGACAGTTTTAGGGAGGGTTGGGGTGTTATCGCATTCTACAAGAAACGTATTTACAGACGGACGCCAGACGACGCACAATTTACCATGATACAAACCCTGCTTGCCTTTGGCCAGTGGAGCTATAAACGAAACTCTGAGTAAGGCATTTTGGTCAACTGAAATCATCCTGCATCATTCTAATTTGTACTTCTCATGAAATAAATGCATACCATCAGGCCAAACAGATTTTGAGAAATAGAGCTAAACATAGATCTTAACTAAGATTGAGGGTGCTTTCGCATCTAAGAAAAACTATGACATCAACCTCGCTGGCCCCTGGCAAGTAGGGCTTAAAATCGTGAGCAGAGATGTTGAGTGGTTTCGGGTAATAAGTTAAAATGGTAAGTAATGTCTAAATTACACCTTAGCTGGAACATAGAGCTATAAATACTCCTTTTCAATCAGATATTTCGCATAGAACTTAAACACGAACAGAAAACAGTGCATGTTGTAAGAACTGTGGTAAATCAATATTTCTTCGAAATTCACTATGCTTTGCTTTGATAAATATTCATGATGTTCTTGATCAATTACACACATTACACATTGCTTGTTTGGTTTTGCTTTGAGTTTTGATGTATATACTATAAAGCTACCGTTCAAACTCTATATAAACATAAAGTTGTGTTTCCTATGACATTCTCGTTTTTGCTGAATACAATGATCACCACCGTGTATAATACGTGCGGTTGTAGATCGCCAGCATACATTTCAGATATTGGCCAGATACCCTTTCTATTTTGTCTCAGAACATATCAGTGTATTGAAACCAGACAATAAATGACGGCATTCGATTTATGCTTTTTTTAAAAATGATAACAGCCGATCTTCTTAAACATGCATTAGTAGTTGCTATAATAAGTCCAACAATTCCTATTAAATTTGAAAATGACTTCAATAGTTAGTTTAGCTATCCTTATATACATTTTATATGATTTTGGTATCATATCATACATGTATGAGCTACGTTTATCTTCACACTGAACTTTGACACAGACTTAAACAATTGTGATTTGGAAAACTAATCACTGATTTTCCAAGAGTTATTAGTGAACTTAAACAGGAGTTCAACCATTGTTACACAGTATTGATTTCCTTAGTCTTGCAGTACAACTGTTACAGTGTTCAACTTAAAACTATAATGAAACATTTATAGATTACTGTGCATACAGTTTCATTTATATGTACTGCTGCGCTGAGAAAGGACAGAAAGCCTAATACAAATTTTCTGAAAATGCACTACATAATTATAATTATGATAACAATATAAACGCCTAATGATGGAATTGCTTTTCAAATGTAGTTTTTTATCTAGATTATGAAATACTGGTATCTAAAAGTATCTATATCTAAAGTTGCTGAAGAGTTCATGATGTTAATCTACATGTATATTGAAACATTTATAGATTACCGTCCATAGAGTTTCATTTATATGTACTGCTGCGCTGAGAAAGGACAGAAAGCCTAATACAAATTTTCTTGAAATGCACTACATAATTATAATTATGATAACAATATAAACGCCTAATGATGGAATTGCTTTTCAAATGTAGTTTTTTATCTAGATTATGAAATACTGGTATCTAAAAGTATCTATATCTAAAGTTGCTGAAGAGTTCATGATGTTAATCTACATGTATATTGAAACATTTATAGATTACCGTCCATAGAGTTTCATTTATATGTACTGCTGCGCTGAGAAAGGACAGAAAGCCTAATACAATTTTTCTTGAAATGCACTACATATAATAATGATAATAATATAACTGTCTAATGATGTAATTGCTTTTCAAATGTAGTTTTTTATCTAGATTATGAAATACTGGTATATATATATATCTAAAATTGCTGAAGAGTTTATGATTTTAATATGTACTGGTGCGGTAGATGTTCAGTGCTGAAAGTTTATTTTTTCATTTTAATTTTTCTATATTAAAAAGTGGCCAAGCTTTTTATTTCATATGAATGCATTCTGCTTCATGTTATTAAGCGTTTATTAGCTAAAGTGGTAACAATGCCATGGACAATATTATACAATGCAAGAGTCTGCAAAGATATAACCAGTTTTACTAGTGACTGTTGCCGTTTAGCCTGACGGATATTTATGCCTAATGTAATATATTTTGGTGTTATTTTACTTACCTAAGATGTGATAAATACAACGTCTCGTGTGATATTGAGCCCTGAAGTACAAGTTTACAATTCAAAACCTTTAGCGCCATCATACTCCATGAAAATAGTTATTTTAACAAATATATACTTTCTGGTACTACTGAAGATGCAATTTCAATACCAATAATTTCATAGCTTTCACGTCCGAGTATGACTTTAATATGATTTTCTTTTCTTCAGTGATGTATTATCTGTTGTTAGTAGCACATTTTGGTTATCATCATTTGTGAAAGACAGTTTCAATAATTAATTTGACTAACCCATCTTCAATTTGATTTGATATTTTATATATAAGGGTTGTAGAAATGAGACGTTGTGTAATGATGGGTTGGGTGATAGGATGGAGTAAGTCTAATTTGGGAACGTGATTTCGCCATTTAATTTATGCTTATGATAGAGCGATTAAAAATCATATTTTACAATTTCAATGGTAAATATGACAGTTCTCATAAGATTAGATTTGCCAAACATCAGGTAGTGTTTTATACCACATATCGTATTGCTAACAAATTAATTTCACAACGTTTTTACCTTTGACCAATTGACCTTAATGAATGATACATTATTTTAAACACATTCAAAGATATATCTAAAATGAATCAGTTATATTGGAAACTATATATTGGTATACTATGTAACAAACAACTTGAATATATTTAAATAATAACAGCATACCATTACAACACATGAGCATAACAGTTTTTAAACCCGATTTTCTTCTCATTCACCGTTGTATGGAGGAAATGTATCAACATTATACGAATCTGGAGAACTGTTCTGTTAATTTCTCCGAAACTCCCTGCAGTATGTATCAGCCTGTGACTGTTTAAAACTAAAGGCTGTGTAAAAGTCTTATTACAAAGCAGGCATTCGAACTGCTTATCACCAGTATTTATACGCATGTGACTCTTTAGATTGGAAGACACTGTGAATGACTTACTACATACCTTACACTTTAATAGCTAATAACCAGTATGTACCCGCAAGTGCCTTTTAAGACCTGAAGCAAACTGTAAATTTCTTATTACACAACCGACACTCAAACGGCTTATCACCAGTATGTATCAGCATGTGACTCTTTGAATTTGAAGACAATGTGAATGTCTTACTACACACCTTACACTTTAATGACTAATTACCAGTATGTACCCGCAAGTGCCTTTTAAGAACTGAAGACTGTGTAAATTTCTTATCACACAACCGACACTCAAACGGCTTATCACCAGTATGTATCCGCATGTGACTCTTTAGAATTGACGACCATGTGAATGTCTTATTACACACCTGACACTTAAATGGCCTTTCACCGGTATGTACTCGCAAGTGCATTTTAAGATCTGAAGATTGTGTAAATTTCTTATTACAAACCCGACACTCAAACGGCTTAGTCTCCGGTATGAATCAGCATGTGCCTGTTTAGTTGTGAAGAATGTGCAAATGTTTTACTACACAACTGACACTTAAATGGTTTATCAGCCGTGTGTATCCGCATGTGGCTGTTTAGATTTGAAGAATTTGTAAATATCTTACTGCACACCTGACACTCAAAATGCATATCACCAGTATGTATCCGCATGTGATTGTATAGATTGGAAGATACTGCAAATGTCTTACTACACAACTGACACTCAAATGGCTTCTCACCAGTATGAGTCCGCATGTGACAGTTTAGATTTGAAGGTTTTGTGAATGTCTTATTACACACCTTGCACTCAAATCGATTATCGCCAGTATGTATCCGCATGTGACTATTTATATATGAAAGACGACTAAATTTCTTATTACATATCGAACACTCAAAGGGCTTTTCGCCAGTATGTATCTGCATATGCTGTTTCAGATTTGAGGACGTTGTAAATGTCTTACTGCACAACTGACACTCAAATGAATAGCTGCCTCTATGTATCCGCATGTGACTATCTAGATATGAAGTATGTGTAAATGTTTCATGACACACATGACACTCAATATTTTTATATCTGGTAGATCTATGCGTTGTCACAAGTTGGTTTGATGACTCTGGTGAAGTTACTATATTTGCTTCATTTCTATATTCTACAGTCTTTAAAGAATCCATATTACACTTTATATCCATTATTTCCCTCGTCCCAAAAACTCTTAAAGCAGATATTTACTGAAAACCTGTTTCTTTTTCAATATCCTACTAGGAAACGATCTTCAATTATACCCATTTTAATTATCTGAAATAAAAATAAGCAGTCAATGTAAAAGCTAGAAATATTAATTAAGTGTAACATGTCAGATATTAAAATGAATAATTTAAAAATTGCGTGTTTTATAGAAATTTTATATACATGTATACCAAATGGAAACATTCTTTGAAAAAAATTGATATGAATGACTAAGTTACCACATCCCTACTAAAATAGTTTATAGTTATTAGTGGCAGTGAATATAACATATTCAGTATATGTAATTGTAACGTACAGTAACAGGTCTATATAACAATATATTTACACACTAATTAAGTGTATGCGAGTACTGACGGAGGCAACAGAGTAACATAATTTTACAGAAAGTTTAATGGTCTCAGAGGAGATTTCGTTTAAAGTTGAATCTCTCGAACCTAAGCGGAGTTTCGATTTGTCCGTTTGGATATTTAGCGTCAGTGTAACCACAACCGGAGCGTATCCACCTCCGTACTTCCCACTTGAATCGGCAGTAAGAGGCGAATGACAATGTCGTATTTCAATCGTCATGGACATTGGGATTCGTTCCTTTTTTGCTGATCAGTCTCTGCGAATTTGGTCTTCAACCTACCTATATCTAGCATGATATATATTTACTTACTGTGAAACAGAGATGGCTTGCGACCATAGTTCTTTTCGTCAAAATTTGTAAAGTAAATGGCGATATTTAACACAGGGGAAGTAAGCGTTTATTTACTCCGGATCCTTTTCGTCCTTATTCATGTTCGAGCTTAATGCCGTTTTGTTGTAACAGATGTGTGACATTTAACTACATGTATATCATATGTTATGGGCTTTTTTATTGCAAGGTTGCATATAGATATGCGTTTCAAATATACCTGGGCGGGTTCTGAGTTGTAAGAACAGCATGTGATGTCATAGTTCACGTATATAAGGAAAATCCTCGTCAATATAATTGTGTAAATAAACTGTTAATGATGTAACACAACTATAACATTTTATATGATGAAGTTTGTTTTTTTTTCCATTTTAATTTCATATCATGTTATTCGAGAGTTGTTTGCTGCACAAAATAGTGCTAGAACAACAATTCAGAATAAATATATTTTATTTAAATTTAGAAATAAACTATTTTAAACTTGTATTATAAGTATATTTCAAACAAAATATGCCGTTAGCCCTCGATGGTATAATATGAAGTTAATTATCAATCATTTAATCAATCAATCAATCAAATACAAAATGCTTATTTGTTCTCATTAATTCACCCAATTATTACAAACTGAATATGAAACGTTTACATAATATATAAGCCAATGTAAAGAAAATGTATGTACAAATGCAGTCAACTTTATGATATATTTCAGAGACAACAAAAATTGTCATATTTCACTGGTTACAAAAGATGACCTTTTTCAAAATATTTCCAACATTGTCTTTTTGACCACTCGTGTATGTTTTTTCTTAGTTAAATTATATTTGAAACTTGTGAACTTCCACGTAAAAATAAACCCAGCATAATCTGTTTATTCCGAGGCAAATCTTATAGAATAGAAGTTTTTGGGACTGATACACGTCTTCTCCTTCTTCTTCAAAATACAACACTCCTTCATCAATGAAGATTTAGTTCCGGCGCCATAAAATGTTTTAAATTTTTTTTTAAGTTATGCGGTTGATACAGTTTGAGATGCTCAGAGATGACTTTAAAGTGTTACTTTTAAAACTATGTACATTTGATGAGGTCTACAGGTGGAGAATGAGAGTGAAGACAGCTTAAAACAATGTATAAACTTTGATTATTAAAACAGAACAGAACAGAACATAACATATATTTTATTTCGACTTAAGCATATACAGCTCATCATTATACAGCACATATAACACAACGATATTCGAACAATTAACTGATCAGGAAACCGTAATCAGGTGTCATAATTGGTCGAATAGACCATTTGCGGATCAATGCATACATCGCCTTGGTAAATTTGCATAGTTGTTTGCTGGTGAGTGTACATTGGAACCAAGGTGAGATAAAAGGACTTATGGACATATAGACATAGACATATTTTATTGACTTAAACTTTACAGTATTTCATCATTATACTTGCCATTTTTTTTGCATATGACAAATATACGCATTACAAACAATAAATTGTGAAAAAAGTATATAATATTTAGTTTATAGACGTGTCTGTTAAACAAAATATATTAAGTAACAAAAAACATATGATTTACCCATATACTCTTAATATTTTTCCCAACCAATTAAAATAAATTAATTAAACTTATTTATTACAACACATACCTAACATTTGACATAGCTTTCGTGAGAATGTACTATTAGTTCATTAATATAAAATAAAGTTCGTTATAGAGCGTCTAAATTTTAAAGCTTCCGATATGTATTTGCTAAGTTTAGCAATTTCATTTTTTTGAAGATGGTAGCAATGTTACAAATTTGATCATACTTGGTCTTCTAATATTTTTTTTTATAAACCCATTTCTAATATTATCATACCTAGAACACAATAAAACAAAATGAAACTCGTCTTCGATAACGTTACTGTTACAAATTTGGCAATTACGTTCGTTTCTATCTAATATGTCCCTGGAATATCCGCCAGTTTTGATTCTAAGTGAATGAGAACACTATTAAAATCACATCATCCGACTTTAATAGACTTATCCAGTATTTGATTATCATTATATATCTTGATATAAAAAGCAGATAGCGGCCAAGTTCTCCATAGACACCTGCATTGTTCGTTGTTAACTTAACCCCTAAAATATTCTTACAAAACTTTAAATGTATTCTCTCGATCTCCTTGGACTCACTCCAATAACTAAGAATAGATGTAACAAAAGCATCAAATAATTGCAAAGATGTTTTTAGACGAATTTCAAACTTTCTTCTATTTGAAGTTAAACGATTCATTGCTTTTAACAATTTTACCACAAAAATAGTGTTGATTCAATGTTAATGTATGCATGTATATTGTATATGCTGACTGTTAGGATTATGATTTTTATCTTATACCGAAATTGAATTGTGTTATGTTTTATCGTAGGCTCCGGGCCAAGGATGTATAGGACTCTGCAAATGTGTCATGGATTCTATGCATGTATAATTATTTATGAAGTCCAGCAGTATCTATACAATTTGTTATATCAAACGTACTTCAAAGGCATACACCTACTTTCTGCCTGGCTGAATCGCGCAGGTGTAAGCGCCTGTGTGATATCGAATTTCACGGATCAGACGCTTGTTGTGAGCTGGTCTGGTATTATTAAATGTTCTGACATAGCAGCAGAATGTCGGAGTTTAGCACTTTGGGGCGGTGGGGGTGGGGGGGGGGGGGGGGGGGTAGCAAGTTTCTTTGTTAAAACAATTTAACAGATGTATCGGGGGGAGAATGGCTACATGATGTTATCAGTTAATGAACTATATTATCAACACAGTGGTCTAATCATCAATCAAAAGTAAAGTGATCACTGGTTACTAATGGTTATTATGATGAACGGTTATATCATTTGTGAATAGAACATAACTGAGCGGAGAAAAGCAAATAGATCAGTGTTTAACTAAAACAAAATATTATATAATATCAACACAAATAAAACCCACCCATAAAGCAAGCTATCAAAACTCTTAATAAAAAATCTAAACTTTATAAACACTATAAACACTATTTATATGTGTCTGTCTCACGAGGGTCTGATGAAATAACATTTATAACATTTAATTAATCTAGGCTCAAGGTACAGACCGACACTTGACACACGAGTCAAGGTATTAGGAACAGAAAAGAACAAATATTTTATTTCAGACTTGGACATAAATACATCGTCATAATAACATATTTACAACACATAATATCACGTAAAATATATTGTTAATTACATAAGTTGTACTGCAATTTCCATTTACATTTTAATTAAGTTCATTGTTTTTTTTTATTATCAATATCGAAATAATGCATGAAAAACGTTTAAGTCATAAATTCCTTAAAATAAGACGATGAACAAATTTATCAATTATTTAAATGATTTTCTTTCATTGATTCAGAGATTGTTTCCGAAAACAGATTAAAGAGATTCAATATATTTACATAGCCTATTAAACGTTTAAAATACTTTTTTTTAATTTCAGAGATTTTTTAATATACTGAGCAAATCTGACTAAAATACTTTTGTCATTTGTTTTAAGCAGTTTTATAAGCTTGCGCATGAACGGTCTTTGGAAAACATGTTTATTTATATACATCTTTCTTAAATCACTGTAGCATGGACAGATGCAAATAAAATGGTATATATCTTCAACCACAGTAGTGTTACAGCAAAAACAATATCTCTCATTTCTTTTAATGTGATTTCTTTCATAACGACCTGTTTGAACTTTAAGAGTACAATGTATGTGCTGATAATCTTATTCTAATAACAAACAATCTTAACTCGTTTTGGAGAATTTCTAAACATTGTTCATATGCAAAATCTCTTTTGAAATATTTATGCTCTTCTATAACATGACTTTTGTTAACTGAGCCATACCATTCTTGGATAAAACAATCAATAACACGCTTTTTGAATATACAAGGAAATGTCTTTTTATCAAAAGAAGCATCTGTAAATAAGTAAGAAGCCCCATAATCATTTAATAATTTCTTAACATTGGAAACCCAATTTTTACATCATTTCGCACAATCATTTACACCTTTTTGATATAATTTGTTTATAATGATATTGTCAGTATTAATAATTTTACACCAATACTTTAAAATTCTAGTATATCACACGTAATGTAAAGGGGATAACGTCCAAGTTCACCGTAAACCCCAGCTGTGCATGTACTTAACCTAACGTCTTAAAGACGTTTACAAAATTTTAAATGAAGACGTTCAATTTCCTAGGACTTAGTGAAACCCCATATCTCAGAAGAATAACACTATATTGATCCAACAAATGAATCAAATAACTAAAACAAATTTTGGGTTTTAAATGTATTTTATTACAATTAATCAATAGAACGTTTAAAGCCTTTAAAGCTTTACCTACTAAATGTTCGTTAATCAATAAAAAAATACAAGTATAATTAAAAATGGTACCTAAGTAATTATAATCGTCTACAACCTCAACATTCTCCCCATTTTATGACCAATTTTCACCATGTACTAGACGTCCGCGTTTTAGAAAGACCATAATTTTTGTTTTAGAACTATTTACTTTCAAACTCCAAATATTGCAATATGTATGTATAAATTTTTTTAGTTTTTTTGTAACTAAAATTACCATATCGTTTTGTATAGTTTTAACCATAAAGCGTTTCTGTATATACTGTCAAAACACTTCTTCAGGTCAATAAAAGCTACGTAAAGACGTTTATTGCTGTTTAAATAATTGTGTACAATAGAAATAAAAGCAAACATGGCATCAACTGCGGATCTGTCTTTCCTTAATCCAAGTAGTGCATCGAAACTGCTGTCGTGTTTGTCATAAAAAATTTAAATTCGTTTGTTCAAAATGGTAGTAAACACTTTAGAAAGACAACTCTATAATTTAATGCCACGATAATTACTAACATTATTCTTATCACCCTTCTTGTGTAACGGGATAATAATTCCCTCGGTCCACTGCTCAGGGAAATACCCTGAATTTCAATTAGCATTAATATGTCGCACAAATCTGGTTCTTTAATATCGATTCTTTCAATAAATTATTCATTTAATAAACAATCAATACCAACAGATTTGCCAGATTTTAACTTTTCCGTCACAAGTAAAATATCAGCAACGGTGATAAGTGTATCAAGCTCCTCGTTGAAATGTTCGGTATCGTTAAATTCGTGCTCGTTACAAAACGTCTCGGCTTCATTGTTTGTACAATGGAAAATATCTTCCTCTAAATTGGAAAAATAATTATTTAAATTCATTTAAAGAAATTTCACTACTTTTATTGTTTTTATTATTATTTTTATAATACTTCCAAAAATACTTTGGTTTGCAATGTCTTAGATTTTCTATTTCAGTCATTTTTTTTAAGTTCAAAACATCTTTTCTTACTACGCATAATATTTTTGAAAGCAGTATTACATTCTCAGTATTGTTTCCTACTAACTTCTGTTTTACATTGATTTAAAACACACAACGCATCTAAAGATCGGGTTTTAGCCACAACAAATTCGGCGTCGAACCATTCAACGCTTTTAACGAAATATATATCGGTCAAAGAAATATTGCACCTCTAAGCATGGCGTTTTGAAAACAGTGGGTCAACAATACCACGGAAAATATTGGTAAATTCATTAATCAGCCCAATTGAATCTTGTTGTAAAACGTCAATATCTGATTAAAAACAGGTAACTTTGCTATAAAACCCGATCGAAAAGTATGTTTATGAAATCAAATGTCATTTCAATTCAATTTAACCCCATCGCCGTTTTAAAGTACATTAGAACTTTTACTACAGTACAAAGAAAAGCTTATTGGTGCGTGGTCACTCCATTCATACATAGGTTTAATTTCAAAGTGAGACATGCGTGGAAAATTACATTCTTTAGTAGGTAAATACTCAATGACTGAAGACCAGTTGTGAGATACAAAAAGAGTACGCACCGCTGCCGTAATCATCTCCGAGTCTACCGTCAACTATGCGTAAAAGTGTTGACTTACATAAGTCATGAAGCTTGACCCCGTAGTTATTGCGTTTTTTTTGTCAAGAGAGGCCCGGTTCATGTGAACGTCAGGAACATAAATCTCATCATCAGTATAGTCAATAACTCGGTCGTGAATAATAAAATCGTTCTTAGTTTCAACTTGACTATTGAGGACAAGAATACAAACTTAAGCCTAAAGTTTCAATATCTTTTTCAAGCACCTCAAACAAGTCAACATTAACACTATTATAAACTGGTGAATCATCTCCCCATATGTAAATACCGCATATCTAATCATCCTATTTAATTAAAACAGAACCCAGTTAAGGAGTCATAACTATGTACGCGCTTTATAAAGGACAGACATAGAATATCAAGTTTAAAGAAATACAAACACACCCTATTAGTTCATACACATTTATTGTTGGTTTATACTGAAATCCCGGTCGATCTATGTAGTTATTTTTGTTCTTTATTCCATAGTGACAATGACAATGACAATAGTCATCCATAAAGAGACACAAATGCATGGGGTTCAACGCCATTTCAACACATTTCAGGTTATATACAGCATATCCAGTTTTACTGGTGGAGGAAAACCTCAGACTTAGTCAGACTGAGTAGAACCACCGTCCTTCAGCAAGTAACTGGAAACTTTCTCACATAAAGTTTTTGTAGCGAGCGTGTTCGAAGCTACGACCTTAGCGGTGAGAAGTAAGTGATCTTGAGACGGCGCCTTAGACCACTCGGCCACAGAGGACCCTGAGACCCAAATGAAAGAAGTGAAACTTACATTTTAATGTTTGTCAACCTGTGCACTACCAAATTATGATGAATAAAGTGGGGTTTTAGCATGTAAGATTTTTTTTCTGTTTAGTATGTATACTGTTGGCAAAGTGATAGTAGACTTCCAAAATAAGGTAATCATATCCATATTCCAAGCACTTTTCTTTGATTAAGATAAAATAATGAGTATAAGAATAAAGAAAATGCATTTTTAAAGAAGAAGAGATAAGGTTTATTTATAAATCCCATTATGCGGCTACCCCACGGAAGCATATCATGCTTTAAAAGGTGGTATTATGTTTTAAAACGAGTCCTTGACTTTGAAATATTATTGTTGAATGTTATTCATTGATGATATTAAACACAATTCTAACATGATTAACTGATATTTTCCGAGATTGTAGATCTACATCATGTATCAATAAGGCGCTTTTTCGGCACGTAGCTAATGTTCTCTAGCCCTTGATTAGGCATTTATCTTTTTTCTCTTCAAAGTAATAACAATTTAATTTAAAGGTAAAACATGAAATAAAAGCCACAATTATAAGACAAAGGAATATTAGTTCGATGCCGGTGAAATATCATTTTGACACTGACTGTGTATCGTTTTGAGAGCGGAACGACTTCGAATCTGGTTTCAAATGATGGTCGGCTCGACATCGGACCGATTTGTTTCCCGATGTTGGCCCGATAAAGTCCTATTTAATCATTGCCATGCCATTGCCAGCAGCATTAAGTCGATAATGATAAGGAATGACACTTTGAGTACTTGCCAAATAATAACAAAACTCTACAGAGTGATACAAAACTAGAAAGAATACGACAGACGTCAGATGAAGGAGACAGCCCAAGTATAAGACAGTAATGTCCCACAAAATAACAGTGCAAGCTAATGCTATGGCTAGTATATTAAATATAATGTAACTTAGGGAATGATCTCTATACCATGTAAAAGACACGGAGACGAAAACCAAAATCAGGGGAGTACACGCTCATGTGAAGAAATTTGACTTCTTATTTGGGCTTATGCTTGGTGAAACGCTCCTCCATTACGTCACCAGTTCTAACGGGGACTATTCAACAAAAGGATATGACCCCGACATAATAAGTATCAGTGTCTATGAAAACCACGAAACCACGTCGTCTCAGAGAACCGACGAAAGTTTTGGCTTATTCCGGCCCGGGAAATGTATAAGAAATAGCTGAACTTGTAGATGTGGATGGCCAAGCATTTCCTAGAAAACGCAGAATGTCAGCTCGATTTGAAACGGGAGGCCCATTAGTCTGTGGAATTGTAGTTCGATCTGACTGTCAATTAAATAAAATACCGCTATTACTCGTATAAGGACGGTTTCAATCTGCATCTTCAGCTGATGTTGAAGTACGTCACTAAGTTGAACTAGGAAACGCAGTTTGACACGATTATAGAATTTTATGGGAATGACTTGAATCAAAATGATTTGAATTACCAACTCAAGTCATTTTAAACGAACTTTGAAAGTAACAAAATGCCAGACGAAATTGCCTTATCAGACATTAAAAGTTACTTCAAGCTGATAAACTAAAATGGCTTAATGAGATTTTTAATCTTTTAAAACTTGTGTTGGTTATGCCTGCTTCAAAAGCTACAAGTGAAAGATCTTTCAGTAGTCTCTGCAGAATTAAAACCTTTTTGATGTCGATAATGACACAAGATTGCTTGGACACTCTGATGGTTATACATAAACATAAGGAGTATATCGACTTTTAAACTCTAGTGGACGTCGCACATGCTTTTTGTGATTCTGTTTAAAAGGGGCAATTCATATTTGGCAAGTTCAATTCATAATTGTTTAACTACATTTATATACAAAATATAATGTTATTAAGATATGTTGTTGCTGTTGTTTTTGTTGTTTCAAAAAACATGGACACCCCAATACCAAGTCCTTCGTTACGCCATTGTACATCGGTGCTTTTTTATTATTGATTTTTTTTAAACGAGTTTGATAAAATATATTATGCGAGGGTCTGCCGGGCGTCATGTAGATTCTACCAACGAGTTTAATAATTTCAATAATAAATTAACACGAATTTAATATTCTTTGAATCACATAATTAAGGAAATTTTGCCACTTATCTTTCAGATCACCTCTATAAAGAATGAGAAAAATATCACTTAATGTATGTCGTAACGTCTGAAAATAACGTCATTTTATTATGAAGATTCGGTAAAATCGATGTCATTTATCAATTCGCGAAAGTCGAAAAGCGCTTCGGCATTTAACGTACGAGAGCCGAGTAAAAGGGAAAAGCCGAATGTTGACTCGGCAATGATATTACGCTCAGTTAATATAAAAAAAATATGCCATGGGTTTATTACCCTTCTGCACGTTTTTTCCATACATATTCATACATGCCAGAGCGATCTTTATGTCCTTATTTATATACACACAATGGGAAATAGATAGATGGCGGCGTTGTCTTCCACTCTGAAAGCGGGTGGCGACCGCCCCCCCCCACCCCCCGCCAAGAAAATATTTAAAAAAAAAATGCTACTGACGACATTTCATAGCATCTTAAGCATATTTTCAATTCAAAATTTCTTCCATAATTATTTAAGTTTCAAGAAAAACGTAGATGTTGTTGGAACATCAAGGAAATAAGTCACAACATAATTAAATTACTTCCACATGCACATAACCGATGCAGTGAGTCATAATTCTAATGTTTACATGATTGTATTGATTATCATTGTTAAAATAAGTTTGTGTTTAATTATGAAAATAAATATTCTTTTCGATTATAAATATATATTCAAGAGAACTTTGTAACAGCCGTCAAAATATCTGATTTATGGACATGTGACACCTTAATCTCTAAAGAACAGTGCCAAATTTCTGTCATTTTCCGTGCAAAGGTATCAACTAGTGTTTCTGAATTAAGTTCCTTCTCACAATAAATGTTGTCATTCTACTTCTTAGGTACGTTATTACCCTCCTCATAGTATCAACGACCTTTCCGCAGATGCCGCTAATAAAACATTATATTTTCTTTTTCTTTTTTTTAATTCTAAATTATATGATTAATTATACAATTTTGTTTTCTTTTAAAACTTATCAAGACATACAACTATCGATGTAAAAATTATATTTCTATTATAGAACTGTATTTGTTGATATGTTAAAACTAATCTAATGAATCTTCGTCACCTTACACAAATGTTTGTTTAAGTTACTAAGGAGAGAAACTATATAAGAATTATTTGCTTTACGTTTCAATCCTTTTACTATGTATTTTGTGGAATACTCTGTACATAATTTATGAATAAAATATGTTTAAAAAAATCACTAAGGCATCCCTCACATTGGGATTGAGGAAATTGACTACGCAAAACTGTCCGTTATTTCGTCCTCGTTTATCAATTCCCACCGTTGCTTCCACCTTTTACATAAGTTCTGAAACTTTTCTATATCATCATTCTTCAAATTCGTTTAACAATTTAAATTTATACCTAGTAATTAAAAGTATTAAAATGAATTTTACTGATATACGAGTAGTCATTAGTATTTAAATTACTGCTATTGCTATTAAGAATGGAGCAGCTTATTTTACCCTTTGTTAAAAACCAAGGCTATAAAACAAAAACACGCTAGTGCTAAAAAAACAATGTTTTTGGTTTAAACATATTTTATTGCATATTTCATATAATAAGCAAAAGGATTGGGCCACAAATTCTAGCATAATTAATTTCAACACTCCCTTTTCAATATATAAATAACATTAGTCTCAAGATGACAATTATAGCATCCAACAATCAATCAAAGAAATGAAAAGATAAATAAAAAGAAAATAATTAAATTAAGAGGTAAGAAAAAGAGAGAAAAGACATAACATATGTTTACATGTAAGTGCTGTCATAATACGTGAACGTCATTGGAACATATTATTGTTATACTCTTTGATAACAACTACAGCTATACACTACACTGAACATACTGGTGCTAAATAGACTCAATATGTACATCATTGAAACATATACCATTATTGTTTTATTGAATATTCCAGGGTCCGAAACCCTATTAAGTATCAACTTTTATTGCATATTTCATATTTTTCATTTTTAAAAAAATCCATATACGGATTTCAAATGACACGCAGATGCATTTGTGCGTATCACGATCGGAGGGCCTGAATGATACAGATTAAACAAATAATTCTGACCATCTCATTCCATGGTTCAAACATATATTGTTACAACTCTCATCTAAATCAAATAGTTTAATTTATCCCGGTATCTTAACCGTAAAATCTATAACAACAATTTTCAGTGCGCCGACATTTACCTCACAGTTAAGGGAGATAATCGAGGTTAACATTTCTTTAAGGTGCAACCCCACCATTGATTTTTGTTCTTTATTCTATAGTAAATAATAAAAGTTTGAAGGCTTGTCATTCATAAAGTGTCCCAAATGAAAGAAGTGAAACCTACATTTTACTGTTTGTCAACCTATGCACTATCAAAATATGATGAGAAAAGTAGGGGTCATGTGTCATATAAGAGATTTTTTTTCTGCTCAGTGTGTACACTGGTGACAAAGTGAAAGTAGACTTCCGAAATCATGAATTCATACCCCAATTTCCAAGCATCATTTTTTTTTCTAAATTCACAATTCAAACATGACAATGCTATCAAAATGTTCAAAATACATCAATAATGCCATTCAAATAAAAAAATGAGCATTAAAAATGGGAAAATGCATTTTTAAAGAAGAAGAATTGAGGATTATTTACAACCGCCATTATGCGACTACCCCACGGAAGCACTTCCTTTTTGCAATGGTGGCACTATGCCTTAAGACTTTAAAACATTGTGTTCCCTAAGATAACGTCACTTACTCCGATAGATATGTGTGCTTAGACACATCACTATCCGATTCCGGTTAATTTTTAAAGTGCGGGGTGGTTGGAAGGATTATGTTGATTGAAATATATTCATAAATTCTCTCTTTTTTCACATATCATTCGTGAATTTTAACAAACATATAAACTTCGCCGCAGACCATTTTCTTACCAGATACAGTGCTGACTGTGGCTTGTTTTATAAAAGAGACGATATCATGTATTGAATTCACTAAACCACTAAACACCATACTGCTGACTTGTTATGGATAAAGTTCAGTATAAAATAGGTCTCTAAATTCCAAAAGTTGGGACACAGGTCAGAATGTTAGTCCCGCCTATTGGTAACACAATGGTCATTCCTAACTAATAACTACAAAAACAAGTCAACAACAACAAAACTAAATCATTGAATTAGAGTATTTTGGCAATGTTTTAATGGTATATTTTGATTTTAGGGCTGAACTAATTTTCATTGTTTATGACCTTGAAGCCCTATCACACCAAGGAATCATGTCTTAGACACATGCCATGATGCATCACGAAGTCACATTATTGTGACACTGAGCCGACCAGAATTCATCTTAATAATGAGCGTCAAACGAGAAAGTTTATAATTCTATTTTTCACGTATTTGATGTTTCTCGGTCGCGAATCAAACCTAAACACAATACATTCGGCATGCGAGGTGGTTGTGCTTCCTCTTGGTCGTGGTGGCGGTTACAGAACACATAAAGAAAACTTTATAAAACAAGTATATCACGTCATGTTATATATCAAAAAGAACAATCCTACATATATTCTATGAAAAAAAAACATACTAAAGTATGAATAAACAAAATACTAGACAGAAAATCATAATGGATAAACGCTTATATAAATACCCGAGCATAAAGAAAATATTATAAAAGCAGTAATTTAAGTATGGACAATTAAGTCGGTCATGCAATATACGTTTATGATTACATGTCTCTTTGAACCCAGATGTTTCTATTAAATATGAAAAAAAGCTAAAAAAGATTTTAAAAAATAATGTTATATATTTATATATTTTCATTTTCGTTACTTTCTCTCATTTAATTCGATTGTTTGTTAATAAAATGGCTTATGTCATTATTTGATAAACGTCACCTGCAGTAAACTTTTACTGTTTACTGACGTATTAAATGCATTTAATGTCGCGTGCTTAAATAAACAATATATTCATGTAGGTCTGTTCATGGTTAGCAAATTAATCACCATGACTTAGCATACATATATTTATGAAAGTTAAACGTTTTAATTTTAATGAAGTAAGATATAAAAAATTAGTATTTAGTCTGGTGAAATAGGTACATATAATTTAATTGAAAACAAATTAAATAGTGACGTAAAATGATTTAACTAAAGGATTGA
Source organism: Panopea generosa (assembly GCA_029582155.1). Taxonomy (NCBI): domain Eukaryota; kingdom Metazoa; phylum Mollusca; class Bivalvia; order Adapedonta; family Hiatellidae; genus Panopea; species Panopea generosa. The sequence goes on along the minus strand of CM055904.1, from coordinate 43,750,929 downwards.
AATTTGAGGGAAAAAGAATGCTTGGAATCACAGAATACAATTAAGAATTGAAGATGAATAGCGTACCTGCTTGTATTGAATCTGTTCTCGGTTACTAATGATATATTCAACACCCCTCGGCCACTAACACAGGCATAAGTGGAATTGTATTGTCTAGGTACACTGAATGCTTCTAACGAACAAGATATAATTACAACATTGAGTCAAAGAACACATCCTGATGATTAGAGAGAAATGTTAGATGTGAACCGTCAGATTAGTTGATAAATACATTTGTATTATTTAACAAACTGGTGGTCGTAGACAAGACAATAACCTTCGTAGGTCTAAGCTTGTCGAACATTCGTATAAGAAGACAACTAATGTGTTTTGTCCACGTGAAGTATGTGCAAAATTCATTATGAACATTCCTTTTTTAGGCAACCAAAATCGCATATATGGTATTTGATTGCTAAATGAAATTAGTAATTAGTTTCATTATTTTTAATATTTCGTTGACTTAGGAACCGGCTCCCTATTGTCTACGAATTGTTAAAAAATAGGTTTAATGTATATAAAACACGTTTACCGGTTTAAAAAAATGATGTTTTGTTGTCTTATCAAGTATAATGTTTATTTCTAGTCGAAACATTCATTAATTATTTTTTAAGTAAGTAGAAGGAAACATGATAATGTTGAAACTATTGACTAGAACAAACCCGAATAAGCGCAAACCAATCTAATCCATTATTTTTGAAAGTGGTTTATCCCTTGTATACCTAATACCGCGATATACCTATTACCGCGAATGCTCGTTTAATAACAATCTGGGAAGACATGCGCAAAGCTCCAACTCCCGTTAGCGTCGGCATTTGTTTGCATTTCGTATCGGCAACTGATTTTACTTAGCACACTTGTGTAACCTTATTACTGTTGAGTATTGATGCCATTCTTTACATGGTTGAAAATTTTCAACTCGCGGTATTAGGTATGACCAGTATAATTCCTGTAAACGGTCGAAACGCATCCTATTCCGTTATGTCATGGTCATATTTGAGACAAAAATGTAACACAGATTTTATTGCCATCAGTGTTGATCGGTATGATATAAAAGCAATTGCAAGGAAATATCAACTTGTGTGCTTTAAGAAATTCTGTTCTTAAAGATTGAAGTTTTATAGAAAGATAAATATTAAGCACGACCTTTCAGAAAGTGCTATTTCAAGATAATTATCCAGATATATTGAACATGACTGTTACATTTGTTTTCTACATTGCCATGTGTTTGTCTAACAAATGTATATCCATATATACATTTTAATACCTTCAGTAATGAGATCGGTATTGCGAAAACTCAATCTAGCGTTGCATTATTAGTGCCATTTTTGTCTTATCACTAGTGAGAAATATATTTATACATTTCCAATTACTTCAAATGAATTTCATAGCAAACTCTCAGGCGAAACAATTAATATTGAAGATAATTAAAAAATCATGGTTTCGAATCCACTAAATGGCATACATTTCGTCAGTGTGTGGGTGACGATCAGTGAAATAACACATGTGATTTATTTGATATATTTCTATTTTATGCTTTTTGATGAATTATAGATATTTCATTGGATTATTAATGGTAATCCACTGTTTCAAACAGTGAAATTATGAAGAAGAAAAAAAAATGTCCTTGCATATAAATTTTGAAAAAAATAAATTTGAATCCAATAATATCTTATTGCGAATTAAAGTCAAAATAATAAAAAAAATTGTATGTAAATGCATAAAAAAATGAGTTTGTTTTAGTGTAAGATCAAATGATATTTCATCGCGTGACCACCAAAACTGATATTCTCACTCGTGGCAAGCCACTCGTGCGAATATGACTTTTGATGATTAAATATAATCCGATCTTACACCAAAATAAACAAATATCCGCTTTATAATGACCTAAATAAAATAATGGAACAAATGCAGACATTTTGTTATACTTTTTATATTTATATAATGACCATTTACTCATCAGCTGTCACTCAATATACTCATGTGTGTCACTTTTAATTTGTCGTCGGATACCCTTAGCTGCCAACTATCCTCTTTATCATATTTATAACTTTGTCAACTTAACGAGGCGTATTCTTTATATAAACATCAAAACTATAAAAGTTTAATTACGCATACAATATCAATTTAACAACAGAGAACTGAAATAGTTCAATTGCTTTTCAACATTTCAGAACATATGCGTGCTTATGACAAAATAATAGCCAGTTTATTCAGTTAATTCTAAGGATGAATCACAATATGAAGACAAATTTGTTGATGTGTGATTTATCAAAAAAAAATATTCACGAAGATAAACCTTTCTCTCTCTCCAATCACATTGTATAATATTAGTTTTCATTCCATTAGCAATTAAAATAAAACGGAGAGCGGTGATGCTTGGCGAATATAAATTCCAATCTATACTATACTGTACTATTGTACTTTTATATTATTTTTCATAAATATTGTCTCATTAGTGCAAAAAGTGACATTTTCATAGTTTGAGTAAAACACGTTTTAAAGATCTGGAACTTAATAACAAATCGAGAATAGGAAGTTCATTCAGACAATTTAAAGAAAAAAAGTTTTATAAATGGGTAAAGTTTATTATTAATGTACATGTGCATAAAATGAAGTTCATCTTTTTTCTTTTTGTAATTAGAAATAGAGTTATTTGTCATATTATACAATTTTGCGTAAATGGTTCATATGCTGGTTAGGGTAAGAAAAGGTACCATATGTCGCATGACAAACCATTGGGCTAGATTAATGTTACCGAGAAACCCTTCGGGCTTCACGGACATTAAACTAGCCTGATGTTTTTCATCACTCGATGAAAACTCAAAATTCGGCTTTTAATCCTTAAATAGAAAGCGGCGCTAATTCATTTGATAAGATTCATACTTTTCAAACTTACATCAATCGCCAAATGCAAAAATGGACAAAACACACGTTAGAATCGTGGAGCGTTTTAATTAAACATATTATCGTTTCTCTGTTAGTGGACATTATTCTTTATTAGCAAAACTTTAGTGTTCTTTTCAATTAAATGTACATAAACGCGATCGTGACTATATCTAAAATAGTTAAGCTTCAATATTGTCGACACTTACAGCTGTGCATGTTGTTAAGTATATTCTCAAAGTTCGCTCAAACGGGTTGTAAAATTTCGCTGCTAAAGTTAACTGTCTAAAGTTCCTCTATCCCGATTGCGTATATTATTAATTTTATTCGGTGTTCAGTAAAACTTGAATTGTGTAAAAATTTTCACTGATATTGTTTTGCTTTATTTGAGCAGTAAGACATTTTGATATTTATCTAAACAATGTTCCAATCAAGTTTAACTTTTCTTCCAAGTTTCGTAGTGCTTTTGGTTCAGTCGAAGGTTTGGAGTTAGTGCACGGTTGTATTGGTTTCGTTTTTAATTAACATAGTGAGATTATTTTTTGTTAGGACTTAGCAGGTTTGTTCCCTCTATATCTAATGCTATTATTCTATCAATATAATAGAATAGAAATAAAAAAAATATTAATTTGTACTATTAAAGCTACTCATAGTTTCAAACTGGCTACTATTTTTAAAAAAAATCTTAAATATGAAGTTTCAGATAACGATACTAGGAATTAGTTCTTACCATTTTCTGCACTTTGAGGAAAACTCTATCTTCCATGTAAGGTGACAGTTTTTCTCACATGACATGACAACAATCTGGGAATAAATTAATTATTGTAATCTAGTATCTAGAATCTAATAATCTAGATTTTTTTTATCCGAACCGAAAATTACATGAATGAATGTTTTTTTACTTGCATACCAAACGCTTTGAATAATATATTAAAATTTAATCAACATTATAAAATTTTGATTTTACGATTGTTTTTAAGACAGCGCATTATACATGTATAACTTAAAGACATGATTATGTTTTAAAGGTAACATCATATATTGCAACGTCACGACGCGAGAATTGTATTTCGATATTTCTTTCTTAACAAATTACGCTATGAATGATTTTTTATCTTATGTAAAACAATTTCAATACTTTTTCCAATTTAATTAATCACATATGTTTTACCACAATCGGATTTAAGGTGTAAATTCATCTAATTTACGTCACATTTTCTCTCATTTGATGGATAGAAGGGCACATTGAGGGGTTATAGGACATAAGCTTTTCGCGGAAACGCGACTGGCTGTCGTTCGCCAAACCAGTTAACCCTTGAGACGAAATTTTCTATCCGAATTTTCTATCCGAATCTGAAACCAATGGAAGTTTTATTCATGTATATACATTTAATACACATCTTATTTTTTATTTAAAACAAGTTTTTTTCCAGAATGGGTTTTGAGACATCAAATTAGATATATTACGTTATATGCTTGAACATGTAACGTCATAAAAGGGAATTTAGAATGAAACAACCGTACCCTGTAAAATACGCGGAAATCTTTGTCCGATTATTAGAGATTGACAGGTCCGTATCCGGTAAAATATGCGAAAATTCTTGTCCGATATGCAAGATTGACATTTTCGTACCAAGTAAAACACTTAAGGATTTGTATGACTGTTTTGTTATGACTTTGCAACATACCATATTGTTTATATCAGACCATACCGTCGAAGAGCGTATTGCTATAAAAAGCCTAGAAATATGTACATGTGACACCATCTGTGACACCAATTTTGACCTTATAATCAATAAATGATTGATGTAGGCCCTTCAATACTAAATAACTTTGGTATAACATTCTTGTTTTGGATCAAAAGTCATTCAAATATAAAATGAAACTTGTGATTTTAGGAATATTTGAACAAATTTTGAAATTATACTGAAACTCCTTTCTTTGTAATATCTAGAATTTATGATATATTCATTGTATTTATACATACTTAGTGTACATGTTTCTATATGAAGGGTTGGTCCAAATTTTCAGAGTATAAATGCGTATAATAAGATATTTTTTTCAAACTTGGTATGGATCGGTAGATGCTTTCAAATGATTACTTTCAGTTCCCTGAATATAGCAGATTTGCTTCAAGAAAAATGAACAATTCTTGTGTCTGTTGTGCATCAATAGTATATTATGTTGTATTTTTGCCAGGAATAAGTAATATTCATAGTAAAATATAATTATTTACTTAGTTGCCTTTAAACCATTCTATTTATTTATCATAACTTGTTTTTCTTAATGGATATGAATTATATGCTTGGATTATGTAATATCATTTATACCATCAACCAAATACCATTACTTTACAGACAAACACCTCGCCCTTATATCTTCCAACATTACTACACGTAATTTATATTCAGGAAAATATACACCTCATGTTTTGTTTTTTTAGATAGTATATTACTGTCAGCAAAATGCATGGATATATGACACTCTGAAATATTTATTTTTCACATTTTCATTTTGAATTCTAGGAATAGCATTTGAATTATTGAAACTTGAGTTGTGTCGAAACGAAATCTTAATGAATGACAAATAAGACGGCGGCGCATTGTATTCGACGTTTCATTATTATCAAATCATCTGTAATATTTTCATGAAAAAGTGTTTTTTTATGTAAATAAGAAGACACAGAATTAGAAAATTCGTGTTAATGCAGACGCTTAAACTACAAACTATCAGGTTAGCAGTAAAATTCAAAGTAAGTACAAAACAAACGAGCATAATCGTCTTAGACGTTTTTTGGTGTATCTGTCTAGTTTAAACAATACGGACTATTTAATAGTATGTTCAGTTATTTATTTTTTTTTGATTATTTGAACCAAAGAATAATATCGAAAAGGAAAGGCAACATATAGAGATTTTGTGATTACTCACATATTCACAATATCTCGTTTTCAAATATCTTAACTAACATTCATCTTAGGAAGACAAATTAACTAGTAGAATGAAATTCTCATAAAAACAATACCATTCCCAGCAATTTGTGTTTAAAATTGTTGAAGAATTTCTGATTACAAAATATGTATACTGCTGCTAAAATAACAACAAAATTGCGAGAAAGTGTACTTCCATATCTTTAATTAAGATCAATTTGCTTGATAATAACATAATAAAACAACTAAGATTGCATACCAGAAAGCGGTTGCCTGTGAATTAATAATAATAATACTAATCAGACACAATGTGATACATTCCATGCATCCACGGTTTAGTAGTTTGTTCTCTTCTCCTATGTAAAATTTATAAATCAATATATCCCATAAAAGAGTAGTATGGAAACAAAGCAGTAGATAAAACAAATAAGTTTGCTATTCGCCTTTCGCCTAAAATATCTCTTCAATATTGCAGATAATTAAGACAATGGTTGGGATTATTTCAGTCTATCCATGCACCTGATATCTCTCGGATAACGTGTAATAATCCCCAATGAAAAAGCAGGAAATCCTGCCTTGTTCAATAAGAACAGAATGCGCATGCGTATGATGTAAAATAAGTATGCCCCGGTAAACCAATTGATGCTATGCTATACTTTACAGAGGCATCGCAGGAATGAAGAACACAAGAAAATGGTACAGCTCGACACGAGGGGGAGGGGTATAAGAAAGTGTCAGCGCCTCCTTCCATGGATTTGCAATTATTGTTTTACCTATTCTTCCGGCGCTATGGCGACCAACTGTAAAAGGGTTAATATAAACATAATTTACGATGTACATTCAAAGGATCATATTGTAATGTTTTTTCTATGTTTTGCAATCAGGGGATATAAATATTTAGTCGTGTAGCTTACATTGCAGCGATCGCCAAACGCTTAGTTGAACGGCCGCCTCGCGTTCAGACTGAACATTCTTTACTCTATATATAAACTGACCTGAACAATGACCTTTTCAGTATCTAATATTGAAGAGTTTTACATTTTACTATCGAAAGACAAAAAAAATATCTTCCGATTACATCTAATAGCCCCGTCCCGTCTCGCATCGTTAGGTTTTTGTTCCGATATCCGACACTGGCTTATGCAAGTATGTTGTTTTATGACAAATGTGTAAAAGTTAAAACTAAAGAGTGTACAAATTATATACAATGCTGTGTATGTTTAACTTAAATTACATTGTATAAGGTGTGATATAGCTCATATACCATATCAGTTTCGGTCCAAAATTTAATCGATCGCATGCCAGGGAATGGTTGTATCTGGTATAATATAACAAATAGTGCCTGGTGTATCGCTCCAAATTCATGTTAATAGACTGTGCAGTCACACCCAGACATATCTTCGGTCCATATTACATTCAGGGTCCGACTGCCTGCATGTGAACCTCTCAACACAATGTAATTTTTGATAAATGACAAATTTATTTCTATTTTTTCCAAAAGGTCTGCCATCCATTAGGAATAATCATGAATACAAGTATGGTGACAAAAGCATGGCATGTAAATGTAATATAAGAAAAGGTGAAAGTCATATTTCATTACTACAATACGATGTCATAAAGCACTTAATTATATGATCATTATATACAAACATACAGATTTGCCGCTTCTAGCCTTATTTGAATATAATATACTTCTTAGCCCAGTTGTTTAAAGAGATGCTAGATTAACGCCGCCACGTAAAGATCAAATTCGAGTCGGGATATTTTAAGATGTGATACATTCAGGGAAGAATTTACTGACAACTCTATCCAAAAGTCATTCTTAATCTAGAACCCATTGTTGTTGATATGCAAGCTTTGAGTTTTGAATATATTGAAATATAAATATTTCACCAAACAGAGTGTTAAGCTAAAAGAGTTTTGAACAACCCCACCATGGTATACCATGAACATGTCGATAATACGATTATCGCAAATTCACCTCATAAGAATAATCATTCATGTCGTCAAATATAAGTTCGAAGAAAATAAATCAATATTTACGATACATAGATACATATGATATCAAATGAGCGTATTGGTTTTACATTAAATTACCATATATAACGTGATAAGCCGTATGTTGGTGTGCATTGTACATTATCAATATGGGAATTAGTGATATATAATCATATTTATATACATTCATAAGATAAATATATTAATCATATAAATATAGAATTTTATGGTGTCCCGTTGGGGGCCATTGCGGCATATTTATTCAGTAAAGTTAAAGAAACAACGGAACTACGATTGTGAAAAGTCGAATCAACGAAGAAACGATGGTGAAAAGTCGTTTTATAGTATACTAGAATGGAACAGTTTAAAACCTTTTGACGTGTGTACATTTGTTATATCATTTCATATGAGCTATTTGTCTGAGTTGTAATAATCGATTTACAAGTAAACTGGTCAAAGCAAATAAACTCAAGAAACTGCAATTATCTAGACTCTACCTAGTAAAACACGTTGACCGCTAACGCTATAGGTTATGGGTTCGATCCGGAGCTCGATCTGATAATCTCGTTGTATGTTATGTAGTACGGGCCCAGCTCTCCTTATTTCGGCGAACAAAACTACTCGCAATTAACCAAACAGATTTATTGCTGGTATACTTTATAGTACGGACTGGGTCCGTTGAATAGCAATGTTGGGAAAGCCACATTCGAACATGGTGATTTGTCAGTTGCTGAAAGTTTGAAAGTTTGAATAACGTCACATGTATGTATAAGTTTTCTTTACCCTCGCGCTTTGAACCAGTCATTTTGGCGAGCAATATAAGCTGATTATTAAAAAACAGATGCTTATGCATTTCTGTGATGAATAATGAGTGATGAATGAAGATGATTTCAATATATAAGGTATGTTTATATTTAAAGTTGAAGTTTATTTTAACTAAGTTGCATAAACATTACAACTATTTTTAATATGGATTCGGTGCTTTCTATTTAATAACATTGTTTATGGTCTGGATAAGATTAAATATGAAAACTGACGACTATTTTAATATGAAGATTAATAATCAAAAAATTATTTTTAATTCATTTCTTTTTATTTACCGATTGCAGCCGTATATTAAATAAACATATTAATGGTTTACAATTAATTCATGTAATTACTTATGTCGAATGAGATGCACCTATGGTTGTTTATCAATATTTTTAAGCCAAACAACACTGCTCATAGCCCAAATTACTATGTTTTAATTGTCAGCTAGGTTCGACCTAAATATAAACTTTCGATCAAATGCAATTTTATCTAAAGTGTCATCTGTATCCACTAGCTGTGTATGGTTACAATTGTAAAATGTAACCGTATATCCAGTGTTTCATTGCCATATATGTATAATAGCAATCCATCAACAAATTATGGTGTGCCGTAAAACCCAAAACATAATGTTTGGTGGTAGAGATAAACTGACCTATAATGGTTTGGCTGCAATGAAATAACATCACATTTTAGTAAATATTCAAATGCTATGATTTGTGGGAAAGGCATAGAATTCCCTGCTTTTTCTTTGGTGATTTATATATCTGATTAGGGAGATATAAGATTCTGGGATAGGCTAATGATCTCCAAATAAAACAACACTCAGTACTGGTTGTTTTACACAAGAAGCGGATTCTTACTAGTACTTCATCAGCATTGTATTTGACAAATTGGTTTGTTGAAATTGATTGTCGGTCCATAATAGCTAGAAACCACGGAAATAAGTTTACGATTAGAACACTTTGGTGTATCACCTCGTATCTCACTGAAGTGTTTAATTTATGACAACGCCGTTAGCAAAACAATTGTAAAAGTTGAACTTTATGTCGTGTGACACTTTAAATGTTTGACTATTAAATGTTTTAAGTGTGAAAGTACTAAAAATGAAGTTGAACTTACCAGACAAAACAATATGACGGAGAAATGGATACGAAAAAGATAAATAATATAAAGAAACTGAAGAATAAAAAATGGTAGAAATAGAAGCAGAAATAGGAGAGAATAGAAATAATAAGAGGAAAGAGATAATGTAAGGATTGAAGATACAGATAAACTACAAAAAGGGAAATGATTGGAAAACAAAAAAGGAAAATGTGTGCCTCATATGCGACCCTCGCGGACTTTTTAAAAAGTTCTCCGGGTTGTAATATATAACTTAGAAAAACTCAGTGTTTGGCCCAGATTCCCAAAGCCATGTTGACTTAACGCAACATCATGATGATTCATTGAATCATGGTATTTGGAGATATCATTCTTTCCAAGCAAGAAGTAAGTGGCGATTGTAAAATATATAACCCATTGTATTTTTGATATGAAAACTTTGGATTTTAAAGAAATTAAACATACAGAAGCTCAACTAACAAAGTGTCATGCTAATATAGTTTTGAGCAACTTAGCCTTTGTTTATATCGGAATAATATTACTGTCTATACTTCATGCGACTGTATACCTTTTGGCTAAATAGTGTTAAGGCAAATATAAGAAGAACTTTATCAAATACATCAAAAAATTGCATTTCATTACCGTCTCGCACATCGTTTACTGGACAAATCATATCATTTTTATTGCAAAATGAACTTAGCACGGATTGCTACGAGATTTTACCACATCTGAAATATCTTGGGAGCTGTTATCACGATGTATGGTTCTCATTAATTTGAATGTTCCTTTATTGTTAGTTGTTGTTTTTTATTGGTGTGTTGCCTTTATGAAATTAGCTTAGCTTAGACTCGATATTTATATGAATCAATGTATTTTATATTGTGTTTTCTTTTTTATAATAAGGTTGAGTGCACGTAAAACGCACCCCATATGCATCAGTCGTACTTTATCGTTTAATGTCACATATTAATATATATTGTATAGTTTACATGTATATCCAATTTCCAATAGGCACACAGTCCTATCTAGTACATGTTTTATACTAAAGCATATGACAGACAGTGTTTTTGTAACGCTATGTAATACTTACTGATAATGGTATCAATTTGAACATATTTTGAGCTACCGTAAAGTTATCCGTTTATTACCCCGTAATGGGTCTGCAGCTGTTTGGGTTATCCCGCTGTACATCGCACAATAATAGCACTGTTTAGAATTTAAACACATTTTCCAAAACATATATTGTGATATAATAGTTAAATATTATTATATCGCGAAACAAGGACACTGAGACATTTATTTGTTGTTCGTTTTGACTTTCATAATTGCAAACATTTAAACATATTACGCCTTTTCAAATAAAAGTATTTACATCTGCTTGTGTATGTTTGCTTGTTCGGGCTGTACGAAATCATATCTCATGCATAGTAACACGTTGAAATTGAGGCAATGATTAAAAATGGGATCACATATGTGTGCATGCAAACAGTTTATAACACATCCAAAAATCATGTCAGCAAATTACTATATACATTATAATATAACCTGTTATATCTACTATAAAATAGTGTAAATGTAAATTCATGTAGATCAGACACATACGGCTATATTTGTACTTTGAAAAACTCTTAATGTAAATGTACTATGCTGGTAATTTTATTGTTATTTTCTGAATTTTACAAGTTTATAAACTTAAAAATATTGCGTCTATTCCAATAGTGTAGGTATATAAAATACAATAGTAGGCACATTTTTTAATTACGTATACAAATTATCGTTTTCACATCAAGTAATAAATATGTTGCTAATAAGTTTATTAGTTTCAAATGTGATTTAAAAATAGACGCTTACAAGTACTTTCAAAATATGCAATACCGGCGATATTCCGTTGTTTATCAAGTACTCAATATTCGTTTACTGGCAGTGGTGGTTGGTATAAAGTTTTAAATATTGAATATGATATATTTGTGACTTGTAATGCTTAGCTTACTAGTGTATATTTTACGACAAAAACAGTGATATATTCGTGATAGGTTATTATTAATCTGGTTTCCCGTTTCCCGTTTCTGTAGTAACTGTATAAAAGCAACAGCAACATATGTGGTAGCACATGTCAGTTGTTTCTTTGTTCGACTTAAAAATGCAAATTTAAAACAAATCAAAGTACTTCAAGAACTGACAGCCGGACTTTCATAAATATTCATACGCCGTTCTAGGCTAATTTGATCGATTAAACTGTAGTATTTGGTGTATCTTAAGCAACATTTCTTTATAGATAACATAATGCAATGTCCCACAATATTTTTTTATATTGTTAGCCTTGTAGCAGGTGCATATATAAAATAGAAGAAAATATATAAATATAGTCCTTGTTGCGTATGATCATATTGGCGGTGATCAATAATGCGAAGCTTACTAACGAAATACATAATCAGGGATAGCCTTAAGCATTAAGCCAGGCTAAAATTATTTGCATGTATAGATGACCAATTCAATCCAGGGGTTAGGAACGACCATTTCATGTTTTATTTGTAACAAAATATAAAGAAAGACTTATATTACCAATTTATATTTATGCTACGTTAACTGACAATTTGGCTTACGAGTAAAAGCATATATGGCGCCTATAAAGCAATAATTGAGTGAGTAACATCCGAGAAATGACATGTCTAACATACGTGCGCATTGTATTTACATAATGTTTTGATTAAAATAAACCAAATAATATTATATACATATGATTCTCTTGTGTGTTTTTTTCATTTGAACAAAATAACTTTTGATTGGTTTCTGGTGATAAAAATCTGATCCATTTAACAAGCTACCTGTATAATTTTATTATAATTATAATTTTCTTGTTTTAAAGTGCAAATTTCAATCACCATGTATAAAAATAGACTTAATGAACTAAAGCAACAGTTTATAAAATATCAGTACGGATTTACAGACGGATTTAAATCTAAATTGCTTCCGCATGCCCTTCATTTTGAAATAAAAGAGAAAAAAAAGAAATGTTATCGGAATAGTACCATAAGAAGATACCGTGACTGTTCACAGAAAACTCAGCAAATAAACTACTACAGTTTAGTTTAAACCCTCAACTTTTACTGCCAGGGTAGTAAATATTTGTAAGAGGAGACTATCAAATTACAACGCAACACCGAGCTATCTACTGATGGTGAATTAACACAGATCCATGTGTAAAGAGTGCATCTCCCACGAATTTCAAATTTTTGGCAGTTGGAATTCAAATGCATAATTATAACAAACACTTTTTTGATTTTGGAAATAAATTTTCTGTCAATTAAATATATAAACAATACTGTAGTAGTATGCAAAATTAGAACAAAAACATTGCATTGATGACTGTAAAATTTTGAGAAAAAAAGGTTCTTTGCTTTGAATCATTTACAGCATTATATAAAACCTGCAACATCCCCCCACCCCCGAGCCATCTTGCGGCTTTTATATCGCAGTCGGGCTTTAAACATATTTCATTGCCATATATATATATATTACATAATATAATCGTGCTTTTAAAAATAAATACATTTACTAAATTTGTGTTCAAAATAATGCAGTTACGTAATTTAAAAAATACATTCTAATATGGAAAATGGCAAAACTCTGGTCAACCGCTAAAATGCATCCGAATTCGTTCTTGTGTGGGTGGTTATCTATGACAAAATGTATAAAATCAGATTATGATATACGATATGATGTAACGGTTTCAATGACAATACGAGTTTGCATTTTTGAATGATTTTTGCTCGTATGATAAAATCTCCATGGTTACCCCACTAGTTTTACAAAAACGGTTCATAGTTCATAATATGAGTATGATCGATATACAAAATACTGCCGTATCTCCTTGTTGGTATTCATAACTATAAACATATATTAACATATTAACTTAAGGTGAAAAGTACCTAGCAAGAAAAGAAAGTATATTTGTTCAAGTCATATTTAGTTTTAAGTCTTTTTAAAGCATTTGATGATGGTTTTCTTTTTAAAAAAAAAGATTTATGTAGCGCTTTATAACAAATTTAAATTGTCCTTATAGAGATAATGAAAGAAATTGATTTCTCCTAAATCGTTGAGACACAAGTATCAGAAAACATCTAATATGAAAATATAGAAAATATCAACGTTTTGAGAGTTAAATATAATAAAAAATGACGTCCCTTTATATGTTATATATATATGAAACTAATATCTCCCGAATCAGGTTTATTAACCCCAAATGAAAAAAAGCAGGAAATTCTAAGCCTTCCCCACAATTCATAGCAATTAAAAACTTACTTGTACGTTCCGCAAAGGTCAAAATCGTGCCTTCACATTAAACCTATATAAAACAAATATATTAAGAACAGTATCGGTTCATTACGCTTATATGCATAGAAGGATTGTAAACTGAGATACTAACTAGATACAAATGAAAAGCAAACAGCGGAAATTTAAGTTAAATTTACCATTTTAACTATTGTAAAAAATATCATTACATGTATTATAAATAAATAATTGAGAAACTTTATAACTCATGAAGCGACATCAAGACAATGTACAGAACACACAATACCACAGATCTTACCTAAAAGGTTACAATAACACGTTGAAGTAGTAAATCAAACTTTTAATATAAATACTATACAATGCAATGCTTATAACGTGTACTTGCATGGACGAATTTAGATATAGCTATGTACGAATGTTCACTACATTAAGCCGATGAATTCAAATACCAACCCAGTCGAACCTATTAAATGATATGGTCACTGATATTCGTTGAAATGATGAAAATGGTTCCAAAAGTGTCATGTGTCCATAGACAGCTATCTGTCGCTCCGAAAATGCATGAAAAAAACATGGTGTTTACCAGATTGATTTTTCACAATTCATTCATCATGTTGTATCTTCATGTAACAGCGTTCAATGTCGTTCAAACTTAGCAAAACTCATGACAGCATTCCACTGTTCTTATCTGTAGAAAAAAGCATGATCATTTTAAGCATTTTTTTTAAAAATAATGATCAATCTATTGACACAGCTCTAATTTCCCGAGCGTACTAATGTTGCCACCGTCAAACAAGGGCGGTTAATGGTAAGTGAGATCTTGAGGCTACATATCAGCTTTACACCTTCAGTAAGATTGGTAAGTGAGATCTTGATGCTATATATCAGCTTTACACCTTCAGTACGATTGGTAAGTGAGATCTTGAGGCTATATATCAGCTTTACACCTTCAGTACATGTACGATTGGTAAGTGAGATCTTGAGGCTATATATCAGCTTTACATCTTCAGCACGATTGGTAAGTGAGATCTTGAGGCTATATATCAGCTTTACACCTTCAGTACATGTACGATTGGTAAGTGAGATCTTGAGGCTATATATCAGCTTTACATCTTCAGTACGATTGGTAAGTAAAAACTTGAGGCTATATATCAGCTTTACACCTTCAGTACATGTACGATTGGTAAGTGAGATCTTGAGGCTATATATCAGCTTTACATCTTCAGTACGATTGGTAAGTGAGATCTTGAGGCTTTATATCAGCTTCACACCTTAAGTAAGATTGGTAAGTGAGATCTTGATGCTATATATCAGCTTTACACCTTCAGTACGATTGGTAAGTGAGATCTTGAGGCTATATATCAGCTTTACACCTTCAGTACATGTACGATTGGTAAGTGAGATCTTGAGGCTATATATCAGCTTTACATCTTCAGTACGATTGGTAAGTAAAAACTTGAGGCTATATATCAGCTTTATACCTTCAGTACATGTACGATTGGTAAGTGAGATCTTGAGGCTATATATCAGCTTTACATCTTCAGTACGATTGGTAAGTGAGATCTTGGGGCTATATATCAGCTTCACACCTTCAGTACGATTGGTCAGTGAGATTTTGAGGCTATATATCAGCTGTACATCTTTAGTACGATTGGTCAGTGAGATCTTGAGGCTATATATCAGCTTTACACCTTCAGTATGATTGGTCAGTGAGATCTTGAGGCTATATATTAGCTTTACACCTTCAGTACGATTGGTCAGTGAGATCTTGAGGCTATATATCAGCTTTACACCTTCAGTACATGTACTTTTGGTAAGTGAGATCTTGAGGCTATATATCAGCTTTACACCTTCAGTACGATTGGAAAGTGAGATCTTGAGGCTATATATCAGCTTTACACCTTCAGTACGATTGGTCAGTGAGATATTGAGGCTATATATCAGCTTTACATCTTCAGTACGATTGGTAAGTGAGATCTTGAGGCTACATATCAGCTTTACACCTTCAGTACGATTGGTAAGTGAGATATTGAGGCTATATATCAGCTTTACACCTTCAGTACGATTGGAAAGTGAGATTTTGAGGCTATATATCAGCTTTACACCTTCAGTACGATTGGAAAGTGAGATCTTGAGGCTATATATCAGCTTTACACCTTCAGTACGGTTGACGTTTTTGTTGGTGATTAATGATTTAGGAATATTACATTGTCATTAAAGGGTTACTGTCACCATCGAGCATTGGAATTATATGTTAACAAATTCATTTTGATATAGGATTTACTGTTTTCTTGTCTGTCTGGTGTAGAACCCAAACTTGCATGTAATGATTTTATTAAAATAAGGTACACAATTATATCCATTACATGATGACAATTTAGCGTGACTGTCATGTCTGCAACTCTAACTTTTAGGTCAAATATTATAAATTTAACAAAGACTTCACTGTTATAAAGATCATGTTATCTAATTTTTTTAAATATCTTCTCAATCAGTTCTTGCTTTGATGCATTTTGTTTTATTACGGTATACATAATAATCATCGTGTCTCCGACAATAACTTCAATGTCAAGCATTGCTTTTGAAAATCCACCAAACCATTTATTGTTATAAAGAACAAGTTCTCTCTTATCTTCATATTCTTGCTCTGATGTACCTGATTAATGAAAGTTGATGTCACAGTTTTTTAATTACAATGCTTTTCGTATAAGTTTACATCTTCCAGTTTGGCCATTTTCTTATTCATTGCTGATACTCTTTGTGTGTCTGAAAAGTTCGGGAAATTCCAACGCAACGTCATTCTGCAGTTGTTAACGTTACATCATTTCATCTTTATTATTTTGACGTTACGTCTCGTTTCCTGTCAGATGTTTATTTATTTACAAAATGGATGTGACATAGACAAAGCAATTTTACTGATGATGGCATAAGCCGAAAATTTGAAGAAAAAAAGTAAAATATAGACATTGGTACAACTAAAATGCCTGTTAATAAATACAAAAATGAAATGATATTAAAAAAAAAGAAAGCATGACTCCAGCATGAGGCATATCAGTAAGAGGACAAACGATTCAAACTTTGTAAGAAATAAAATATAATTTAAGCAATTGAAAGAAGCACTTGAGTTGTTCTGAGAACAGTTAAATACGAGGAATGCTGCTTTTAAAAGAATCAAGATGGGGAAATCAGATGCATGTGACTCTAAAGTATCTAAAAGGTGTATGTATTTGGATGAATCGATAATGTTATTTTTCTTCTTTCTATAAATTGTTCGAAAATTAGTGATATTGGAATAATTGCACTACTATCAATATTTATACTTATATAACTACATGTATATTGCATTGTGAGCAAAACTATTTTCAAGAAAATCGCTGAGTGACATAAGACGAATTTGCTAAACAATCCATTACAAAGGGCTTTCAATTTTTATGGAACGATTGATTGTTTTATACACTGTAATTCTTGAAGAAGCAAAACTTGTTCTGTTTCTTGTCTCACGTTGATAATAGATTGGTTTAGTTTTTCATCGTTATCAGACATTTTACTTTAAACGTTATCGTATTGTTTTACTACTGTCGTAAGATAAAAACGTCTTATAACGTTTCACACCACTATTACATTTCCTATAGGGCTACATTGTAACCTTTTCAAAACATAGTGAAACATTAAAATCTGCAGCATGTTTCTCTGTTCAAATTCTTCACTTGTTCAAGTTATTCAAGTTACTTGTGCAGTTATAAAGGAAAATGTCATACCTTGACCAGATTTTTTAAAATATTAAATGCATAGATGATACCTATCAGTTTCCAAAGTAATATGTCAACTATTCGCCCACGATGCGGTTCGAACCAACAATTCTATAAAAAACAAACCCAAAATTGCCTAGAAAACTGGTATCAGCATCAAATCTTCAGTGGTGATTGCTAAAATACAGACCATTTAACAGTTAGTAGGAAAAATAATCCACAGCAATACAAACACTGAAAAAAAGAAAACAGAGAACTAATTTAAAGTTTTATTTCTACCTCCTTCATCTGTAGGTCCGGAGTACTCAAGGGAAATAATAGTGGTGGGAGTTATAAAGAGGGCGTTTTGTTAATTGAAAGATTCAACATTAACATACCATGTAATAATCTCAATACGAATTCATTAAAGCTAAATACATCCCCCTATATGCACTTGTTCTGAAATAAACTAAGTTTTAGTGACACATTACATAAGTCAAAATGCTATTATTTCATGTAAAAAAGCAAAAAATCACAATCATACA
The DNA here is from genome assembly GCA_029582155.1 of Panopea generosa. Taxonomy (NCBI): domain Eukaryota; kingdom Metazoa; phylum Mollusca; class Bivalvia; order Adapedonta; family Hiatellidae; genus Panopea; species Panopea generosa. The sequence goes on along the minus strand of CM055904.1, from coordinate 43,732,605 downwards.
GACTATGTTTTATTATAACTTGACCAACTACATGTGTGTCTAAAAAGGGCTATACAGGCCAAATAGATAACGTAAACATGGCATTCAATGTAAAATTCTACATATTTATCAGAACTCATCGAAGGAGAGAATAGTGGTGTGAGTTCATTATTGATGTTGTTATTACGGTTATCATTCTCACTGTTGTCGTCGTCTTTGTTGGTTTTGTTATCGTTGTTGTATTTGTCATCGTCGTTGTCGTTGTGGTTGTCTTCATCGTTGTCGTTGTGGTTGTCATCGTTGATGCTTTTGTCGTTGTCACTGTTGTTGTTCTGGTTGTCGTTGTGGTTGCTGTTGTTGTAATCATAATTTGTCATCGTTGTGGTTATCGTCGCTGGTGCTTTTGTCGTTGTCGCTTTTGTTGTTCTGGTGGTTGTTGTGGTTGTCGTCGTCGTTGTAGTTGTCGCTGTTGTTGTTCTGGATGTTGTGATGGTTGTCGTCGTCGTTGTTGTTGTAATCATTATCGTTGTTCGTCGTTGTTGTCGTTGTCGCTGTTGTTGTTCTGGTTGTCGCGATAGTTGTCGTTATCGTCGTTTTTGTTGTAATCATTACTGTTGTTGTCGTTATCGTTGTTCGTCGTTGTTGTCATTGTGGTTGCCTGTTGTTACTCTGGTTGTCGGTGTCGTCGTTGTTGTTGTTATCAGTATTGTTGTTGTCGTTGTTGTTGTTGTCATCGTTGTATGATGCAGTTTCTTTTTTTTCCAATATTTTACTCGTCATCACGTTTTCTTTTTATGGGTGTAAAACAGTGTTGTCTACACGAAAAAACTCTTTGCCGACGTGCGACATTACACCCCGTCCAGTCACGTTATAATAAAACATGATAATAAAACCGAGTCATTTTTAATTATATTTAATGAAATTGTTCGTACTTAATACATTATATATGGTTTCCAGTTTGGATTGGTTAACGAAGACTGAATCTGAGTTAAAAATAGTTACTGTCAAACATTTTCACATTTACATTTTGAGCCGAGCTGGGATAGAACCAACGACGTAAGACGTAGAGTGGTAAGTCTTCCTCAGAACACGTCTTAGATTACTTGGACATGGGGAGCCATCGGTTTGTCAACAGTCCAAACACCTAATTGATATGGTCTAAAGGTCCAGCGATAGAAAAAAACATTTGTATTATTATATGGAAAAGATATATCTAGCAGAAGACACAATCTTATATAAGTGATTTTCCAGTGACACATATTTATTCCATAGTATGTAAATTAAATAATCCCTATTATAACTCACTTACAAATTACTTCCACAAGACGCTTGCGCCCCAAACAAATAGAACTGTAAACTGGTTTAGTATTGTTTTTGTTGAAAATGAATATATTCATACATATGTATGAGAACTTTGGAACATTTTTACAAGTTCTTCCTGGATGATAATATGTTGGATGAAGACATAACGTTTAAAGATGCGTAGTGATTCACTGCAACACATGAGCAGAATTGTCAAAAATTAAAGGATTGCAGCAAACCATCCAAATTGTGAAAAACAATCTGGTCAACCCCATGCTTGGATGCATATTTGGACAAATATGTTCAGTGTTCCAGAAGTGCATTTCTCTATATATAAACAGAACAAAATGAATTGGTGCGTTCGGCGTTCAAAAGTCATTCGAATCATACTGAAAAATAACAACAAAGATTACCGCCTTCGAAAGGAAAATGACGAAAACAGCATGGCAAAGCTTTAAACTGGTTTTAGGGTGAAAATATTTTGTTTTTTCACGGGGACGATCAGCTTGGAATATTATTTCTTGTTGGCGTCATATAATAGTTTATATGTTGGAACGCCGTAAAATCTCAATTAATAAATGCATTCATATATTCGTTATGAAGTACTAAAAAATGATCTTAAAATTTACTCCTTATTAAAAAATACAGAGGGTAACGCCCTAGCAGCCACATCGCGTGACCACAACAGCCTGCCAAGCAGCCACATCGCGTGACCACAACAGCCTGCCAAGCAGCTTTGTGCTATTACATCTATTACACAATGTGCGAACTACAAATCTAAGAAGCTATTTAGCATTTTAGTTTGCTAAGAAGCATAGGCTGATTGATTTATGTGAAATGCAGAGGTCATGTGTCATATGTTAATAGCATGAATTGTTTTATCACATAATTTTCGTTGCAGGAGTGTAATAAACCCGTAGCGACATATATTTGTTATTAACCTAGTGTAATATCTTCCGATTTAATTTATCAAACTCGTTGGGAAAAATAATATAATGCTCGACAGAGCCTCGCATGGTATATTTTTTCCAACTCGTTTAATAAATGTGATAATAAATAAGCACGAATGTAAGAACCTCTATGCAGTGTATACAGATGCATGTAGAGTGTAACAAATGTGCATGTCGTAGCCATATTTTTAACGTATGCTGTGATAATTAATTACTGCATCAAGTCAGTCGATAACGCATCTGACTATCAATCTAGAGATCGTGAGTTCATATCTCATCAGGCAACAGTCTCCGTGATGATTGAAATACGAAATCTGTCTCATTATCATTCGTCTCTCACCGCTGATTCAAGTTGGAAAGTTATCAGTTACTTGCAGAGATGGGGTGTGCTTGAGTACTAGTTAAATTTCAGGACCCCAGGAAATAGTGGATATGTTAACTGATCGTCTGATAGCCCTCGATGTCATAAAATGACGCTAAATGTGCAATCATTTCATCTAATACATGAAATTTTAGATTGTAATATTTGGAAATCGATTTCTCCACATGGTTATAAATACAGGAGTATAAATCCTTACTCTGTTTGTGTAATGCATTCGTTTTGTTATTACGGTTTTTTAATTGATTGTTATGTGTCATACTTGAAATGTACGTTCTTAATGTTGCAATTTAGTAGATACATTGAAATGCATTATATAATATCCCATCGAGGACTTGTATAGAATGATAGGGAACGTTCATGCTATTTTTTCTTTAATTTCGATCACTAAAAATAGGTTTGTGGGGATCCGGGTGGGCCATCCCTCAACAAACCATACAAATATATGTATGAGTCAATTTAAATTGTATAAACACACACACACACACACACACACACACACACACACACATATATATATATATATATATATATATATATATATATATATAATTATATATCTTTTTTTTTCTTAAAAATCAACAACAAAAAAACTTTACATATATGTTTTCTTTAATTCACATGTATGTTTGTTATTTTTTCTTTCTATATATATATAAAATATAATTATTGTAAATAATTGAGTTTGTGTGGTTAATCAGCCGTCCTTACCGGTATTTAGTTGTCATTGCGTTTAGCAAGCACACAGAATATATCAGGTTATACCTTATCTTCCATTACCAACACAGAAACATCAACATATTTTAGCAGTCACATTTTTCATCTAATGAACGGAGTCAATACAGTTTTGGTTTAAATACGTTAAATGGGATATTAACGGGAAGTATTTTTCTGTTTGTACATTGTATTGTATGCTGTATTGAATGTGAAAACGTTGTTTTGCTGTTTGGTTTTCAGTACACAACGCATATAGTGCAACAAACGGGAGGTTCAGGCTTCGTGTATTTGAACATAGCTTCGTTAACCTCATTGGTGAGTTTAACTGCGAGCAATAGATGCAACTGTAGCTATTTGTGTATTTGAGGTATTAGATAAAATATGGTGATGATCTAGTGTCGAGCGATATCTTTGACTTATTTTATGATATTGTAATGTCTGAGAGAGTCTATATGTCATACATATAATTTGCCATTATTGGTGACGGTATAACCAATTGATACCCATAAACGATTATGCCATATACAGAGTATAAAGTTATAGTAACATTGTAACATATACTTCCAGCTAACATACATCAACAGCAGAATAGTACGCGGTATTGCGGCTTATTAAATATCTGGGCATAAATAATGTATTTTCGTCAGATGGGGTGCACCTTTCGTGCGACCTGGGCCATCTAAACACTTCGTAGTATTCGTGACTGTCTGATACATCAACTTAGTGATGAATGCTGTAGATATGCTGTATAATCACATACATATGGTATATACTCACATGGCCTATGCAGTGGGGTGTTATGTTAGTTCATGTTGATTAGTCGACAGGGCGACTCGTTTTGCTGCGGATTTCAGAAGTAGTCACTGGAATGACGTAACATAGGGAACAGTCAATTTTTGCAAGAGTGAAGTTATATTATTATTATGATTAGCATACGCTTTTGTTTTGTTTTGTTTTTGTATATGCTGATATTGGCAATGTATTGGCGAATATGAATTAGCTAATTAAACATGATATGATTTGTTATAATATTCTTTGATGACATATCCCGGTCTGTTTAGGGAAATATGATTTATTGAATAAAACTGGAACAGTATATGTATATCAGTCGGGTATAGGTAATTATCCGTTACTAATGCAGGCATTATCAAGCCAATAAACTTCAGCTCAGGTTCTCATATACAGGCAAAATAAGGGTATCTTTAACAAAAGAGTAAATACAGCAGATTTTGTAATGTCTTTTCTCCTGGCTTTTAATAAACAACATAAATCAAAACACAAAAAAATGTGTTTAAACACCATTTCAATTATAGATACCTCTTTTGCATGCTATTGTATTAGTTTTGTATAGGATAGTACTTCTTAAAAGGAAATTAAAGATTGAAACGGAATACCTAAAATCTACATAGTTTATGGTAATATTAGAATGCTTTGTTTAATAAAGTGTCATGAATTGCAATATAAAACAATAACTAATTACCGTTCAAAAGAGTAAGTTGTATCAAAGATCATATGTTAAATCAGAACAAACAAACTAATATGTGTAAAAAATCAATTAATTTTAAAACTACACATTACATATATTCACACATGTACCTAACCAAACGGCTACTTCAAACCGAAAACGTGTCGTATTCTCTAAACATAAAATTTTATTAAGTCAAATATAGTTTAAAAATTGAATATACGGAATCAACAACGAAGTATCTGCCATAAGTGATAAATAGTGAAAATCAATAACAAAAAATATTGAATTTAAAAGGTACACTAATATTCTCCATTTCCAAAACAATATGAAGAAGAGGAGAATAAATGCCTTTGTTTATTTACGATTTGTTTTATACCTTTCATGAAAACCATTACAGCCTTGTCCATGATTTTCATACTTTCATATTTATTCACGTTATTATGACATGTCAGACGTTTCTCTGTCTTATTTATATTTTTATATTCAATATAAAGATATTTTATTGCATAATGTTGATTAGAAGACCATGTGGTAGATAAGTTAATACTGTTGTATGATATTACATGTTATATGTTACATTCTTAAAATAATGATATAGTTAATATGGGTAGTATTGATATCTGGATATATGAACAAAAGTAAAAAAAGAAGAATACAGTTGTTGTTGTTGTTGTTGTTGTTGTTGTTGTTGTTGTTGTTGTTGTTGTTGTTGCAAGGTGTTTAGCGTCGCTTTTAACAATTTTTCAGTCATATCGCGACGATGTCTACTCAGTCTCAGTCACATTGTAATGACACCGGACCCACCAGACCTAGAACTATCCTAAAAATGCTGAACACCAAGCGAGGAAGCTTCTAATACCAGTTTTCAAGTCTTTGGTGCTACCCGGCCCTGATCGAACCAACGACCTTCGGCATTTGAGATGGACGCTCTACCGCTAAACCACGCTGCGGTAGTATAAAAAATAATTGTCGTAAGAAAATAGTTTTTTCATCACGCTCCATATAACCACCTGTTATTCTCACCGGCTTAAAGACATTATTTGTAAAAAAATAAGACAAAAGAAGGTATATTTTTTTCTGGTTGATATAACATATGACATAATGTCTACTTGCTGGGTCAATATTTATATAAACCTGTGTTTATGTGTCTAGGATAGTTTGACTATTTGATAGTAGATATTATTTATTCAAAGGATCTATTTCACGCTCAGAACGCGTCAGAGAAAAAGAAATAGCACATGCGGGGTTATAAATAATTCAACACTAACCACGCCCGCACCCCTTCCTCCCTACCACACTGGCTTAAGCCATTTTCGCAATATACCGCATGAGTTCTTTGCTTCCAAGAAAAGCACGGAGTCAAAGTAAATGACTTCAGTTAAATAATATACATATATAAGCAAAAATGTTTTTACTAAAATAAATTGAAACTCTGAACAGATCAATTTACTGGCTGTAATTTTTCTCGATCTTATTCACCGACTTCCAATACTAAAACTACTCATACCCAAATATTTTAATTCTATTGTGAATTTGTGCATATTAAATACTCTTCCGTCTCGCCAAAACTTGTGTGCAATATTGCCTCATGTTTTGACGTTCGTGAATTCGTTATTTCACCATTCGACGGCGTGTCTGGATTTTGTTCGTTCATTTGTGAAATAGTTAACAAATTTTATCTTATAGTTTACCTAGAATAATATACTATTAATGCAATTTAATATATTTTAATTCGTCTGGCATATACAAATTATTATCCGGATCGATGGTGCCATAATGAATTATTCATCTTTTGACCTTAATTGAAGACGGGAAAATGAAACACTCACTAGCAGTGAAGGGGAAATAACTTTAACAATCAATCGAACCATTCATGGAAAGTTTTACCTCTCCGTACGAAAGGGTCTATTAAAAGAGACATTGAAATAAACGTTTGAGCAATAGTTGCTGGACGGATTTTCGTTTCAATGGGTAGTACCGGTCGCTCCAGGCTATCTTTGAAGCCGATATTTAGTGCCAACAAACGAATAATAAGTCGTCGAGAATACGGTTTGGACGCTGATCAAGAAGTTGTGTAATTTTGGAGAACTGCCAAAATATATAAAAAATATAAACTATTTAAGATAATTTATTTTGTCATACTTTATTTAGGTATTCCGGTATTTTTCTTGGATTATATAAGCTGAAAAATATATCAAAGAAGTCATAAAAATGTTTTAAGGACGTTCGTGCATAAGACATAGAAAATATAGACCCAGGCAGTCAGAAGATGTGTATTTATACAAACAAGAACAAAATTCAAAGACAACCAGGAAATCAGTTGATAAACTTTATATTTCTAATCAGATTTGTTTGAATAAAATAGATATGAACAATTATCAACCGAGCAAAATGAGTATTTATTAACACTAACGAAACTAGATAATGGTTTGAATTTTATTTTACAGATTTTCATTATCCAATCAGAAATGAAGAATGGGTCAATTTGTTGTATTATCTATACATATGTTCATAACTTATGATTACTCTTTAGCATATTCTATGTTGTAGTTACTTCCCTTTACTTAGAATACGAAATACTCTTATAATTTGCCTCTATAATTACATGCGTTTCCATACCATGAATCACTTGCTACTTTGATGCTGAGCATTAAACATCTTAGTTAGAGCACACGCTTTGTGTCTTTCATTTTAGTTCCATTACTTCAATAGTATTATCATGTGTTCCTGCGTATACAACAAACACAAGTATGAACATTTATTAACCGAGCAAAACGAGTATTTATTAATACAAACGAAACTAGATAATGGTTTTAATTTTATTTAACAGATTTTCATTATCCAATCAGAAATGAAGAATGGGTCAATTTGTTGTATTATCTATACATATGTTCATAACTTATGATTAATCTTTAGCATATTCTATGCTGTAGTTACTTCCCTTTACTTAGAATACGAAATACTCTTATAATTTGCCTCTATAATTACATGCGTTTCCATACCATGAATCACTTGCTACTTTGATGCTGAGCATTAAACATCTTAGTTAGAGCACACGCTTTGTGTCTTTCATTTTAGTTCCATTACTTCAATAGTATTATCATGTGTTCCTGCGTATACCACAAACACAAATATGAACATTTATTAACCGAGCAAAACGAGTATTTATTAATACAAACGAAACTAGATAATGGTTTTAATTTTATTTAACAGATTTTCATTATCCAATCAGAAATGAAGAATGGGTCAATTTGTTGTATTATCTATACATATGTTCATAACTTATGATTAATCTTTAGCATATTCTATGCTGTAGTTACTTCCCTTTACTTAGAATACGAAATACTCTTATAATTTGCCTCTATAATTACATGCGTTTCCATACCATGAATCACTTGCTACTTTGATGCTGAGCATTAAACATCTTAGTTAGAGCACACGCTTTGTGTCTTTCATTTTAGTTCCATTACTTCAATAGTATTATCATGTGTTCCTGCGTATACCACAAACACAAATATGAACATTTATTAACCGAGCAAAACGAGTATTTATTAATACAAACGAAACTAGATAATGGTTTTAATTTTATTTAACAGATTTTCATTATCCAATCAGAAATGAAGAATGGGTCAATTTGTTGTATTATCTATACATATGTTCATAACTTATGATTACTCTTTAGCATATTCTATGCTGTAGTTACTTCCCTTTACTTAGAATACGAAATACTCTTATAATTTGCCTCTATAATTACATGCGTTTCCATACCATGAATCACTTGCTACTTTGATGCTGAGCATTAAACATCTTAGTTAGAGCACACGCTTTGTGTCTTTCATTTTAGTTCCATTACTTCAATAGTATTATCATGTGTTCCTGCGTATACCACAAACACAAATATGAACATTTATTAACCGAGCAAAACGAGTATTTATTAATACAAACGAAACTAGATAATGGTTTTAATTTTATTTAACAGATTTTCATTATCCAATCAGAAATGAAGAATGGGTCAATTTGTTGTATTATATATACATATGTTCATAACTTATGATTACTCTTTAGCATATTCTATGCTGTAGTTACTTCCCTTTACTTAGAATACGAAATACTCTTATAATTTGCCTCTATAATTACATGCGTTTCCATACCATGAATCACTTGCTACTTTGATGCTGAGCATTAAACATCTTAGTTAGAGCACACGCTTTGTGTCTTTCATTTTAGTTCCATTACTTCAATAGTATTATCATGTGTTCCTGCGTATACCACAAACATAAATATGAACATGTATTAACCGAGCAAAACGAGTATTTATTAATACAAACGAAACTAGATAATGGTTTGAATTTTATTTAACAGATTTTCATTATCCAATCAGAAATGAAGAATGGGTCAATTTGTTGTATTATCTATACATATGTTCATAACTTATGATTAATCTTTAGCATATTCTATGCTGTAGTTACTTCCCTTTACTTAGAATACGAAATACTCTTATAATTTGCCTCTATAATTACATGCGTTTCCATACCATGAATCACTTGCTACTTTGATGCTGAGCATTAAACATCTTAGTTAGAGCACACGCTTTGTGTCTTTCATTTTAGTTCCATTACTTCAATAGTATTATCATGTGTTCCTGCGTATACCACAAACACAAATATGAACATTTATTAACCGAGCAAAATGAGTATTTATTAATACTAACGAAACTAGATAATGGTTTTAATTTTATTTTGCAGATTTTCATTATCCAATCAGAAATGAAGAATGGGTCAATTGTACCGACGACTGAAGATAGAGAAGCTTAGTTTAAACGTATTTATTTTACTTCGATTGTGAAACAAGATCTTACAACTTATACAAATAGCGCACGAAGTTTTCTTGTGTAGAAGCAGTACTAAGCATATATATATAAAGTGTGTTGCTCAAGGGCAGCACATATAGCTGTGGCGTATGATTGTACATACGGCCCTCCGATCATGGGTCCGGTGCTCTACCATAAGACTACGCACTCCATTTGATACACACTGATATTGTGTCCGAATACGTCAATTTGATGTCTTCTCTTTTGTCACCCGACTTGCATATGTGGATAGATATAATGTTTGGTTATAATGTCAGAATAGCATTTATATTTATATTAATAACGTAAACGTCGGTGTGAAATAACCGAGGAACATAGTTATGTACAGGTGTAACAGTTTACTGACATCCTAAATGTCTCACTACACAGTTGAATTTTGTTCTTAGTTCTGTATAAAGTAAGGTTTAGGACTTCCACGTTAAAAAATCAACATAGACTTTTTTTAAGTATTTTTGTCATAGCAGGAATGCTTACTCACTTTAAAATGCCTATAACCGGTAAGTTGACCAGCTTGTACTTTTTTTAAAGAGTGTGCAGTAACACCCTAATATTTTTGTTTTTAAAAAAAAGCTAGGCTTCAAATGATCATAAATTCATGCATATATTTAAACCCTATAAAAGTCAAGAAATCACAACCACTATAAACCAATTTGAAAATATTTCAAAACCAAATTATATAGGACTTTTGTAAGCGTAAGTGTGTTACCGGGGCGAGAAAAGGGGCGTAACTGTGTAGTGAGACGTTAAATCACTTTTATCTACTAGTCCCGAAGTCACTCGGAAGAATAATCACATGCGTATATATGAGGATGTGGGTTCCCGTGATTGAATATATCAAAACGGAATAATATAACTATACAGAATCAACGTATGAAAAGGTTACACGAATTTTATAAACTGGGTAAATATAACATTAAATTAGCTGAACTCGTGGTAACGATAAGGCTGATAAGGCGGCCTAATGATTGAATATTTCTAATTTTCAACTTCTTTAATCCTTATACAGTCATATTTAAAACCTAATACTAATAAATATATTTTAGCTCATGAAAATTCTCATTGAGTCTTGTCAAATGTAAAAGTTAATTTGTAATAAATATAAAATTTGCCAATGATATCCAAGCAATAGGATTAATGATTGAGAAGAAGCTGTAATAGCTCGGTACAGAAATGGGCATACACGCTGTACCTATTCATATCTTTTAAAACGTGAACCGTTCAATATCTTAGTTTGCACCGTTTACTGTTAAGCACAATTTGATTCGTATGCAATTGTGAGTCATCACGATCGCTATCACTATAACTCAACATATCATATAGTTACGTTGTTTTTACTGTTGTTTTTATCGTTGTTGTTGAAACCACTGCTGTTGTCTTTGCTGCTTTTTCTGTTGCTGTATCAAACCCTGCTGAATTTTACGTATTGTCGTTTCAGATGGAATATAATGCAACATTTATCAAACGTCTAAGATCTTTGTTACAGTATTTCACATGGGATATAATACGTATGCCAATAATTTTCTCGAAATCTAATACAGCAGAACTTCGTTGGCTCGAACACGGATAGGTCGAACACCACATATAGCTCGAACCTCTTTTCTGACCCCGGCCGATTCCTATGTCGATGTAAATATACTTGTACATGTATGATATGATGTTGAACAATATACGGCTCAAACAACCCTTAACTCGAACTGTTTTGTCGAGTCACGTCGGGTTCGACACATTGAAGTTCTACTTTATGTCATTTTAAAACGATTTCTATGGTTAAACGTTAAATGTTTTTATTTCCAAATCATGAAACATATGATAATCTTTATATTGTAGTTGCAAGGAATTGTATTAATCTTTATTTAACATTTGTTTAGTATTGTGATAACACTTTGGTTTAAGAATAAAGCGTGTGATTGTATAACGAAAACAGAAAACGGTAAACATCTGATACAACATATCGCACACATCGTATCAAAGAAAATAAAACAGTTCACCCATTTTATCGAGTCTGTAAATAGGGTATAAGAAAAATGCAAAATTCCTCCGCTCCCAACTGTAGAATGCATAGATGTTAACTTTATACATTATTTCAGTATTTCTGTTAGCATGTTATATGCTTTATGGTAGATATTCGTCAGTCCGACAGTTACTTCTTGGCGCTGCAAATGTTTGAAACAAAAATTAATTTTATATTCGAAGAAAAGACATGCATAGAAGAAAGATGTCGAGAGATATATGCAAGAAAATACATCACATGCTTACATGTTTTCGTATTTATTACTTCTGTCTTTCTGAAGTATCCTTCGTATACAAATGATACATTCGACCCGATTTCTATTTTCTTAACGAATGTTGTGTTATAGCGTAGAGAACTTAGCAAACCACAAGCCGTTTATTCGTGTATCAAAATGAAATTCGATATGAATGGGGAACATTTTACTTTTTAGCTCGCCAGGACGAAGTCCAAGGAGAGCTTTGTCATGACCCCGGCGTCGACGTCGTCGTCGGCGTCATCGGCGTCGTCGTCTATGGACACCCAAGTTAAACGTTTGCGTTTAAGTTTAAGATATCTATGCAACCACTCATTTGAAGTGAATGAAACTTCGCATGTGTCTTCACCATCATTAATGGAACACACGCAGATAATAACCATAACTATGGATTGCATTTTGACACAGTTATTGCCCTTTTTGGACTTAGACACCCAGGTTAAACTTTTGCGTTTAGTTGCGTTTAAGTTTAAAATATCTATGCAACCACTCATTAGATATGAATGAAATTTCACTATCATCGATGGAATACACAGAGACAAGAACCATAACTTTGGAGTGAATTTTGGCAGAGTTATTGCCCTTTTTCAGCTAAATGTTTCAGGTCAACGTTTTTTTTCAGGTAAGATATCTATGCAATCACTCATTGGATATGAATGAAACTTCGCATATGTGTTCACCATCATCGATGGAACACGCAGTGACCAGAACCATAACTCGGCGTTACATGTTGGCAAATTTATCGCCCAGGTTACACTTTTGCTTTGAGTTGTGTTTAAATTTTGGTGTTTGCCTCCAATCTCAATCTTTGCATGAGTGGCGAGTTTTATCCCATCAGCGAGCTTTGTTGTCTTCTGACAACCCTTGTTATAAGATACTATATAGAAAATGTTATAGTTACTAGTTTTTACATAAATATGAAAGATACATTGATAGTATTCCGCTAAATCCGTCGCAGTTAACATAAAATAAGCTACGCATCGTATCACAATGAATGCGTGTTCAAGTGGTAGATAAGAGGGACGTGAGTTCGATCCTCCGCCACGCGTTTATGTTATGAGTATGTATTGCATTGAGTTGTGTTTAAGTTTTGGTGTTTGCCTCCAATCTCAATCTTTGCATGAGTGGTGAGTTTTATCCCATCAGCGAGCTTTGTTGTCTTCTGACAACCCTTGTTATAAGATACTATATAGAAAATGTTATAGTTACTAGATTTTACATAAATATGAAAGATACATTGATAGTATTCCGCTAAATCCGTCGCAGTTAACATAAAATAAGCTACGCATCGTATCACAATGAATGCGTGTTCAAGTGGTAGATAAGAGGGACGTGAGTTCGATCCTCCGCCACGTGTATGTGTTATGTCCTTGAGTAAGACACTTTAAGAGACCTGTCTGTAGAAATTAGATGATACTAACATAAATGCATTTCACATGTTTTTTTCCGAAGGAGAAAAGATGTCTAATAATAATATCTAATATATTCGTTGAAATATATTGTGTTTACGTTAGAAATAGTCGACTCGCGTTTACAATTTAAATGTGTTTTCATTCCATTATTGACAAGTTGTTAGAGATAGATAGGATACATTTACCAAGAATGATACTTATAGAAGTATACTCCTAAATAATTATAGTTAGTGACCATTATCTGCGGTACAATCGCTCTTGCAAAACTACTCATAGCATACATTTCGAGGACTTTTCTCGCAAATAGCTCGATTGAACTAAATCAGTAAAGTTTGCACATGAACGAAAGAACTGTTTAGGATTACTATGAAAGGATAATTATGCAAACAGTTAGAAATTCAATTACTAAAACACTTACTGCATAATGCATGACACGGAACTGTTATGCATACAATTTGACAACAAACGCTATCTGTGCTATCTGTGCAATCACTCTGAAATGCAATGTGAATCAAAATCTAAAGAAACATTCAAGATTAGAAAAGATAAGACAATACTAGATAAATTGGAAATACGCAGTTCAAACGTTCATTAAGTACAAATTGCATTCAACATTGGCTTTACACTGGAGAAACACAAGTTGAACATATAATATTTCATTTGATATATTCTTTGCTAAAATCATTGTTGATCAGAATTTAGGACAATATTAATAAGGAGTATTAAATATTTATTAAATTTAATAAAAACTTACTAAGGTTATTTATCAAAGTGTAAAATATATGTTGTCGTTCAGCATTGCATTGTTCATAATATATGCTAAGATCATTCAATATCGTTTGTTTAAATAATAAAAATATTCGCTTTTTGTCTCAAAACTGTTCTTGTATGACAAATCTTCATTTTTTGAGATAACTTTATTCCACGTACGTTGATTTTACATCAAAATGTATAATCACGTTAACATAGGCATACACGTTACATAAGCATTAATCTGCGTTTCTCTGTTACGAAATAATATTCCGATCAGTTATCCTCCCAGAGGTAAACAATACGTTTAACTGGCGCTCGACTGGGCTTACAAGGATCTCCATTTGCGGAGAAAATAAGATAATTTAATTGAAAGTGTTCATTTGAAGACTAACAACATGGTTGTAATCGCAGTAGAAAAATAATATATTCAACAAGCAAACTAGGTCCAGGAGGCAAACATTTACCGGCATAAACAGCTATACAGTTTATTTTATTTCGAACTATAGGCATCTGGCCCGAAATGCACTAAATCAATAAATATACAAATGCAGTTGTACCAACACAATTGGTATTATTCAAGTAACTATAGCACATTAACTTCTAGTTTTCTAGTGATCATTGCTTGCTACAACTATCTAGCTATTGACAAAATATATTTCATCTGTTTTTGAAGGTGGCATAAGGGAATAAAATAATTAATGAGAAATGTTTCTCAATCATATATCTCTAATAAATATCTCTCATGTTATACAGTGGACATTCAAAGAAAAATCGATGCTCATATTCAATAACATGCGTATTTGTTCATAAGCAGAAAACCAGTAGCTTAAGTACCTATAGATTCCTATATGTGTTCCATTAGATTATGGCTTGAGCAAAGAAAATTGGACATTCTCCATCGTTACTTATATGGTGAGTCTAGAGATAAATAATGTTCAACGTTGTGTAGAGACTTAAAGTGTTTATAATGCAATGCTTTTGGTGAAGATTCAATATCGTCGTGATGCAAATTTTGTGAATAACAATCAATTAAGCGTTTCCTGAAAATATTAATACACCCTACATCATTCCCAACGTTATATACGAGGTATGTTACAAAAGTGTCACTGGGCATTATTTTTTTTGGATTAGTGTATTTCTGACACGCGATCAATGAATTAGTAGACTGTATTTTACTTTACAGCGATTTACACGATTTGCATGCTGACTGACAATTTTTTATCTAAGAAATTATGCACTAAATAAGAAAGCATTTACTTCATCGGAAAGCAAAACAAACAAGCGTCATGAGGTGTGTGATATTTATGGGTTATATATTTAAGAGAAGAACTTGTAAGAGATACTCGTCCAGAAATGTGAAAAGCCCTGAAATATTTAAAAGAAACACAAGATAAGCGCGGGTGATAAACTCGACAGCATGAGTTCTTTGAATTTTAGGTGGAAACACTCAAAGTAAGGAAGACAAATAGAAGATGGTTGCTCCGCTTGTTGACTGAAGACCAGAATAAAGTCCGAGTAACATTGATTAAGTTACTGCTTGATATGTATCCTTCGTACAAAAAAATGGCTTTTGGTAATGTTGTTACTGGAGGTGTGACGTAGGTTCATTACTTTGAACTTTCAAACCAAATCTGTGCTACACAAAAGGTGAGCAAATTTCAAGTACATATATCGCTAAACAAACGAATGAAAACAGTTAAGTTGTTTTCAATCGGTGGCACGTGTGTATTGTGCCTGACCTTTTTGTGAAAGAAAATATCACCGTTAATCCTCTCCCAGCGTTTTCATCAAACTTTGACCATTCTATTTGTCTACAAATGAGATATCGTTTGACCGGAAAGCAAAACATTTCGAGAAGCGCTCTCGGGTACTCCATTTGTCATTGTCCAATTATCATACACTTTGAAGACTACAAAAACAAAGTTCCAGAACCAGATCAAATTTATTCAAAATATTTGTTTTGGAATAGGAGGACTTTCAAAATTAAAATGACAGAAACATAATTTAATTGTGATGTCCCGCCTAAAATGATACTATTGGTATTATTGAAAAACAAAATACTAATGTGACATTTTTCTGGATTTGTCATTATATCTACCAACTGAGAAGATTTTCGTGTTCTCCATATTTCTATTAAATTTGATATATGCCATCTGTTGTCTAGTATACTGTATTATCACGTGATTTTAAAATGAAAAAGCAATGAGTTAATATAGAATCAGTGTAATTTTTCATACTGATTTAGGTACCGTATCCGTTGTGAGACCATTTCCATGCCTTTTTTCACCGAAAATAATATGGACGGATAAAAATATAAAACTATTTTTAATTTCATGCTAAGCAAATGTTTATCCTAAAGTTACCAAGTATATTTTAAACTACAGTTTGTAGTTATCATTACTCACCTGTTTTGAGCAGAGTTGAGATGGTAGGCCGTGCACCAATGTGGCTACAACTACAGTCTATAAAACAAGTTATAGTACAATATTACGGATGTGTTTGTATTCTAAAAGATAGTGTATTTTACATTTTAAATTGTATTCATGTACACCTCTGTTTTATGATCCTTAATATGTGTATGCAAAACTGCATAAATTTAGAATAAAAATGGGTATTTTGTTAAAAAAATGAACTTAGAAAGTCTAAGTATTTGTCCTTATTAGTAAGGAATCATTTTATCATTTAGGAAAATTAACAACTGAATTCTATTTGCCCAACTGATTACTTTATAAAGGTCTTATGAGCAGTTTTTACCGACTAACTGTTGGGTTCTATCATTTTATATTTCAACTACATCATAAACGCTTTAAATTTATTGAATGCGTTAGGTAAGGGTTTGTATGTAATAAAAGGCACATCCTACTGACCTTGCCATAGGTATTTGATTTCAAACTCATTTAGTGGTTAATTTTGTGATACATTAAAATTATTAATTTCGAATTCTTAGTAAAAGTATCGATTGTTTATGAGAATACAAATTTAAATAAAGTACTACAACATGTGAGCTTGTTTTAAAGGTTAATACGAATATACACAATAGTTCAGGTTCTCTTCATAGTATATACATAATTACGTTTTTTTTAATTTAAATACAAAATATTTTCATAAAACATTTAAATATATAAATATATTAAGAAAATTATAAAAAAACATTTATAACTGTATAGAGGAAAAAGAAGAATATTGTTATTTCTTGTAGGCCATCCCGCACTACACTGAACAAAGTATGCTGATCATAGTACACGTCAGTATGAATTATATTATACATTATATATAAGTCATTTTATTGTAAACCCAAAATATAAACACATAAAGTTTATGGATATGTTTTATATATTCAAAGACGGGTATTAATTTGAATAAATGTTCTTACAATATTTATCAAATGAAACAAAAATCTCAAAATACTAATGATTCGCTTGATAAAAAAGTTACGCTGCTCTATTCATCTGTATTCCTTCTCGTTTCACCGGTCTATATTTGAAATTCGAAATAATGGATGGTCTAATTGTTATAAAGTTATTATCAATCTGTCTCGCCGTCTGAGCACAGAATGCAGGGTTTTATATTACATATAGCCACAGGCCGAAAATGTATCAAAACGTTGCACATATAAATACATATAACCATTCTATATAAGACATGCTTAACCATGTGATTTAACGAAATGAAAAAAATACTGCCATCTGATTGAATAAAATTTAGTCTAACATTTATTATCAAACTTCAACATTTAATCACATGTTATAGGCCGTGAGCTAAGGCCCAAAATTTAACAAATTGGTACCAATCAGACTGGCAAATTGTTATACTATTTTTTGAATAGATACATGTATGTGGTATATGAAAAAGTCAGGGGGGCACCTCTGAGGCACAGCTTAGTGTCTGATTTTAGTGAGTTTCTGTGGTAACTGTAATTTCATTAAAATCATTACAAATAATTTCTTATTTTTTTGGAATACAAAACAGCTGCATTAGTGCAGTAAATAATTGTTATATGTGTTATCCAATGATGTTTAAACAAGAGCAGAAGTGTTCTTCTGATATAAAATACCACATTAAGCAATTATTTTGTAATCATTTTGTACTTTTACGTTACAATTACATTTGACGTTACTTTTCAGAGGTAATATTGATTTCCGATATTTCTATTTGTTTATAAAGTATTAATTTAACATAAACAAAAATACATTATAAAACACAAGTGTATCAGATAAGTAATGTAATATGTAATTTATTATTATTGATTATTTCTTCTAAACAATATTTACGTTACAATCATCTGATAAAAACAGTTATATTATCGTTCCAAAAATCATCTTAATATATCAGATCAAATTCCTGCAGGCTTTGATTCATATTAACACCTATATGGTTTCTTTTCGTCCTAATGCTTTTATATAATGTTCTGTGGACACATGTTAGTACAATACAAACACATTTTTATAACTTTATAAAACATAAAATACGTTACAACAAAAATGTGAAATGTAACGTTTACAAGTAGTATTTATTCATTTCTTTAAAACTTAATTATCAAGTTTAAATTTGATCATATCAAATTCCTGCAGGCTTTGATTATTATTAACACCAATATGGTTTCATCTCGTTCTAATGTTTTTATATAATGTTCTGTTGACACATGTTAGTACAATACAAACACAATTTTATAACTTTATATAACATAAAATACGTTACAAAAATGTGAAATGTAACATTTACAAGTAGTATTTATTCATTTTTTTTTAAATATAATTATCAAGTTTAAATTGGATCAGATCAAATTCCTGCAGGCTTTGATTCATATTAACACCCAAATGGTATCGTCTCGCCCTGATGCTTTTATAAATGTTCAGTGGACACATGTTAGTACAATACAAACATTTTTTTATAACTTTATATGAACATAATATATGTTACAAAAAAGTAAAACGTATCATTTACAAGTAGTATGCATTCATTTTTTTAAAATATAATTATCAAGTTTAAATCATATGATCATATGAACTGTAATTTAAATCATACAAGCCTGCTAATGACTTCCATATAACATAATTAGAATGACGATACATATAGGTACACTCGCAAAATATGGAATGTGTTTTTAGGAAAATTTTACACAACATAAACTTCTGTTTCAAGCAATTTTGAACTCTAAAGTAACATAATCTTATACTGTAATAAAACACTATGTGTTTTTAATCCATTCTGTACAGTTCCGTTGTTACAAGAAGTAGCTGGATAGTGCACATGTCACCATTACTGCCATTCTCTTAATCAGAGCTTTCTCTAAGTTCCGTATCAAAACTCTTACTCGACTTTTGCAGACAGATGAGCATTTTAGTGCATTTAACAGACAATGACATGTTGGTAATTTACATTATCTAGCGTACTTGCAGAAGACATGAATTCTATAACAACCTGTGTAGCAGAATATCACTTCATCCATTTAATTTCAGTAAAGTTTATTAGGCTTCTACGCCAGATGTCTGTAATTTGCTCGCAATGAGTAGGAGATATAATGCGCCTTCATAGGGTGGAAGTTTTCCTGATTCAACACCAAGATATTAAACCCGAAACATCTTTTTGCACAAACTATTCACTTTAGTATCAGTAGCCTTTGCAGCATAAATCCTACATTTGAAGTCTTGGTGAGATGCAATCAGCGCGCAAAGTAGTACAATCCATTCTTCAGCTAACTTTAACATAGCTGATTGGAATACACTGGACTTCATAACAAATCTAATTGCAGACACCTTTCCCTGACCATTGAAGGCACACACTGGGTCACATCTGGTAAATGCTTGAAAAACTTCCATTATCACTAAGAGAGTTTCCATATATCTCTGTATCGCTGTCTATTCTTGGTCCTACATCTGATAAATATATGCTCGATCTCCCTGTAAAGTGCCAGACATAGCATAAACACATCTGATTCAATGGCAATAGAGTTAAAGTGGTGACTGGCATGTAGCAGCATTTAGCAGCGTACGAGTTTCAGTTTTTCATGTGAAGATGCTGGCTCTTCTACATGACAAACAGTATCATGCGTTAGTTTATAACATTTGTTTTCTGATGTTGCAAACATCTCTTTGCCACCTACAACGGCAAGGTACTACGGGACCTTCCAAGTATTAACAAGAAAATTGGTTAATGCTGTGTTGCCTTCTGAAAAACCTTAGATGCATCTCTATTGCTGAATTGGTTGCCCTCTATTGATATTACAGATCCACAATCGACTACCCGAGCTTCTATTATTCATCTCTGCATTATAGTTTACATCAAATACCACACTAATTCTAAAGCTATTCTTGCATTGCAGTATCAAATGTGTTTTTGTATAGATTTCCAAACGTTAGGTTCTAAACACTTTGTTGACAATCATCATAGCATCACTAACATATACTGGTCTATTGGACATGTTCCTTGCAAGTGCAGATTTATTTGTTTTCTTGAGGATACCATGACAGTTAGCCAATGCCAAGGTTAATGGTCCTGGTGGATTTTGAAGTACTTCCTTCACAACCAAATGTCAGCTAGATGCTACCAAAACTATGTATCAAAATAACTGGTTATCAACCTCGAGAATGCATTCTTTACAAAATATTTTAATTTGTTTTCTGAACGCTACCGAATATATTTAGGTGTTTCCTTTGCAATATGTCGTAAAACAAATCATATGGATTTTCATTCAAAAGATTGTATTCTTGATATGTTAAAGCATATATAAAGCATTCTCTTCCCTTTCCTTATCACTTCAAAGATTATTACAATGGCAGTAGATATTGCTGAAGCTGTTGATAAAAGAGCACAACCATTTATTCTCAAGTATATTTCTTGGTCTAAATTGTCATCCTTTTGAATGAGCTGTGCTTCAAGATCAACATAGATAAGTCTTAAATTAGCTAGTAGGATCGCTTTTCGTCCATACATCTATCTGTCTGTCCGAATGTCCGAATGGGTATTTAAATGCCTATGGTTTAGGTAGGATAAGTTTTTTTTGACAGTACAAAAACAGATGAAAAAAATATGCAGCTGTTTCTAATTACTTAAAAGATGCTTTTATATGGCTGATGATCACTTAAATACCTATTAGCTCGAATGTCTGTCAACAATTTCTATAAATCACTCCTCAGATACTGCGCGATAGGTTTTCACCAAATTTTAAGTGAAGCATTCTTACGCGATGTTTGTTCAAATCAAAACCCTGGTGCCATGACTGGACCCGTCCCAGAGACTTATCATTTGTTTTCTTATTCAAAATTTCAACAATATTCTTCTTGGAAAGTGTAATACCTGGCTTTGATTTTTGCAATAAGTATCTCTCAGGTTTATTAATGCTATGATCATAGCCCCTGGCCACGAGAAATCTTAATTTAATAAAGTCTCAATAACTGACCAGCCAAATTCGTTTTTATTCAGTATAGATATCCCTATGAAAAGGGGTTTCAAGTTTGTTCAAATGAAAGGGTTAGGACTCATTTGGGCCCCAGAAAAGGGAATTATTTTGATCATCTTAAGAGCTGAATTATTGTTTAATCATAACAATTGGGGCGACTGTGTCCTTTAACCCCTATTCTGCTATGGACGTTTGGTTTTATTAGAATATACACACCGTAGTTAAGGGATCAGGTGCATATATCTTCACCATGCTATAAAAAGTATATTTCTTTAAATAGCATAGGCAATCAAATACAGACCTGGGATTGGCTTGCATTCAGCAAAATATAACCAACGAAAGTGTTGATATTTTGCCATGTTAGTTAGATACCAATGCAGTTGCATGTTTTTCTGATCTATTTTTGGATTTATATCTTATTCATCTTGAGAACTAGTTTAGTAATAACAGTTGGAACTGCGTCCTTTAACAGTGATCTTATGATTTTCATAAAGTTTCAGCAGGGGTCTAAAAAGGGATGGAATTGTGGATTTTCAAAAGTATCATTTCAGATCTTGAGCATTAATAAGTCATAATGGTTGAGACTGGGTCCTTTAAAGAGGAATAAATATCAATAAGGGACCAGCAGGGGTAGAAGAGAGGGGATTAATGTTGTATGGTGTTAAGTGTCCCTTTCAAAATTGTTTCAGTCATATCGAGATGGTGTCTACTTGAATCAGACAATATTCTAAGCGTTGTCACACTGAAATATCATGTCACAGACATATGGTATGATACCCACAATTTGACAATTAGTCATAATTTATATACATATATTGGTTAATCATGTTTAACATTTATTTCTAACGAAATTAATTCATGAACACTAAAAATTGATGAAAATACAAACTTGAAATATTTATACATATGTTTTAAACAAGAAGCCCATGTAAGTTGATCACCTGAGTAAAGGATTGACCCCTGTGGAAGCCCTAAATTTGACAAAAGGAGTCCAGACTGATCAAATTTTATACAGGGCTACCAGACAATACTAAATGTAAAATATTCAAACTCCATACATTGTGCTTATTAACACTTTGTAAAAGTTAACCTCTGTGGACGCCCTTAATTTCACCCCAGCAACCCAGTTTGAACAATTTTGATAAAGAACTATCAACCAATTGACATACAACATATCACTTGCAGAAGATTTAAAAAAGCTGTATTTACCTATAGCATTCTCATATACTATAGAAGTGTTTTAATACAAGGCCTCAGTAGACCCCAGACCATCTATTAGAATAAAGAAAACTCTATCATAGGGTTTTCTGTAGGAAATAGGAAAACATTTGACCTACATTCTTGAGTTGAAGCTTTTTGAAGATTCACATTTTCATTTTTCCTAATCGAAGTGGTAGTCTAGTAATAGAGCTTTTGCCTCGCATGTGGTAGGTCATGGGATCGATCCCCAGTCGGGTCACACAAAAGATTTAAAATGTTACTAGAATCTTCCTCACTTGGTGCTCATCACTTAGAGAATAAGTCTGGTCGACCTGTTGTCAGTATCATGTGACTGAATGGGTATCATACCATATGTCTGTGACATGATATTTCAGTGTGACAACGCTTAGAATATTGTCTGATTCAAGTAGACACCATCTCGATATGACTGAAACAATTTTGAAAGGGACACTTAACACCATACAACATTAATCCCCTCTCTTCTACCCCTGCTGGTCCCTTATTGATATTTATTCCTCTTTAAAGGACCCAGTCTCAACCATTATGACTTATTAATGCTCAAGAGCTGAAATGATACTTTTGAAAATCCACAATTCCATCCCTTTTTAGACCCCTGCTGAAACTTTATGAAGATCATAAGATCACTGTTAAAGGACCCAGTTCCAACTGTTATTACTAAACAAGTTCTCAAGATGAATAAGATATAAATCCAAAAATAGATCAGAAAAACATTCAACTGCATTGGTATCTAAATAACATGGCAAAATATCAACACTTTCGTTGGTTATATTTTGCTGAATGCAAGCCAATCCCAGGTCTGTATTTGATTGCCTATGCTATTTAAAGAAATACACTTTTTATAGCATGGTGAAGATATATGCACCTGATCCCTTAACTACGGTGTGTATATTCTAATAAAACCAAACGTCCATAGCAGAATAGGGGTTAAAGGACACAGTCGCCCCAATTGTTATGATTAAACAATAATTCAGCTCTTAAGATGATCAAAATAATTCCCTTTTCTGGGGTCCAAATGAGTCCTAACCCTTTCATTTGAACAAACTTGAAACCCCTTTTCATAGGGATATCTATACTGAATAAAAACGAATTTGGCTGGTCAGTTATTGAGACTTTATTAAATTAAGATTTCTCGTGGCCAGGGGCTATGATCATAGCATTAATAAACCTGAGAGATACTTATTGCAAAAATCAAAGCCAGGTATTACACTTTCCAAGAAGAATATTGTTGAAATTTTGAATAAGAAAACAAATGATAAGTCTCTGGGACGGGTCCAGTCATGGCACCAGGGTTTTGATTTGAACAAACATCGCGTAGAATGCTTCACTTAAAATTTGGTGAAAACCTATCGCGCAGTATCTGAGGAGTGATTTATAGAAATTGTTGACAGACATTCGAGCTAATAGGTATTTAAGTGATCATCAGCCATATAAAAGCATCTTTTAAGTAATTAGAAACAGCTGCATATTTTTTTCATCTGTTTTTCAACTGTCAAAAAAAACTTATCCTATTGGACATGTTCCTTGCAAGTGCAGATTTATTTGTTTTCTTGAGGATACCATGACAGTTAGCCAATGCCAAGGTTAATGGTCCTGGTGGATTTTGAAGTACTTCCTTCACAACCAAATGTCAGCTAGATGCTACCAAAACTATGTATCCAAATAACTGGTTATCAACCTCGAGAATGCATTCTTTACAAAATATTTTAATTTGTTTTCTGGACGCTACCGAATATATTTAGGTGTTTCCTTCGCAATATGTCGTAAAACTTATCATATGGATTTTCTTTCAAAAGATTGTATTCTTGATATGTTAAAGCATATATAAAGCATTCTCTTCCCTTTCCTGATCACTTAAAAGATCATTACAATGGCAGTAGATATTGCTGTCGCTGTTGATAAAAGAGCACAACCATTTATTATCAAGTATATTTCTTGGTCTAAATTGTCATCCTTTTGAATGATCTATGCTTCAAAATCAACATGGATGTCTTAAATTAGCTAGTAGGATAGCTTTTCGTCCATACATACATCTGTCTGTCTGTCCGCATGTCCGAATGGGTATGTAAATGCCTATGGTTTAGGTAGGATAAGTTTTTTGTTTGACAGTTGAAAAACAGATGAAAAAAAATATGCAACTGTTTCTAATCCCTTAAAAGATGCTTTTATATTGCTAAAGATCACTTAAATACATGTACCTATTAGCTCGAATGTTTGTCAACAATTTCTATAAATCACTCCTCAGATATTGCTCGATAGGTTTTCACCAAATTTTAAGGGAAGCGTTCTTACGCAAAGTTTGTTCAAATCAAGACACTGGTGCCAAGACTGGACCCGTCCCAGAGGCTTATCAGTTGTTTTCTTATTCAAAATTTCAACAAAATTCTTCTTGGAAAGTGCAATACCTGGCTTTGATTTTTGCAATAAGTATCTCTCAGGTTTATTTATGTCATGACCATAGTAGGTCCTGGCCACGAGAAATCTTAATTTAATAAAGTTTCAATAACCGACCAGCCAAATTCGTTTTTATTCAGTATAGATATCCCTATGAAAAGGGGTTTCAAATTTGTTCAAATGAAAGGTTTAGGGCTCATTGGGGGGCCAGAAAAGGGAATTATTTTGATCATCTTAAGAGCTGGATCATTGTTTAATCATAACAATTGGGACGACTGTGTCCTTTAACCTTTTTCCTGCTATGGACATTTGGTTTTATTAGAATATACACACTGTAGTTAAGGGATTGAGTGCATATATCTTCACCCTGCTATAAAAAGTGTATTTCTTTAAATAGTATAATCAATTAAATACAGACCTGGGATTTGCTTGCATTCAGCAAAATATAACCAACGAAAGTGTTGATATTTTGACATGTAAGTTAGATACTCATGGAGCTGAATGTTTTTTTATCTATTTTTGGAGTTATATCTTATTCATCTTGAGAACTCTATTGTTTAGTAATAACAGTTAGAACTGGGTCCTTTAACAGTGATCTTATGATCTTCATAAAGTTTAAGCAGGGGTCTAAAAAGGGATGGAATTGTGGATTTTCAAAAGTATCATCTTCAGATCTGGAGCATTGTTAAGTCATAATAGTTCAGACTGGGTCCTTTAAAGAGGAATAAATATCAATAAGGGACCAGCAGGGGTAGAAGAGAAGGTATTAATGTTGTATGGTGTTAAGTGTCCCTTTCAAAATTGTTTCAGTCATATCGAGATGGTGTCTACTTGAATCAGACAATATTCTAAGCGTTGTCACACTGAAATATCATGTTACAGACATATGGCATGATACCTACTCAGTCACATGACACTGACAACATGTCGACCAGACTTATTCTCTAAGTGATGAGGACCAAGTAAGGACGATTCTAGTACCATTTTAAATTTTTGGAGTGACCTGACCGGGATTCGATCCCTTGACCTACCACACGCGAGGCAGAAGCTCTATCACTAGACTACCACTTTGATTAGAAAAAAATGAAAAAAGCTTCAACTCAAGAACGTAGGTCAAATGTTTTCATATTTCCTACAGAATATCCCTATGATAGAGTTTTCTTTATTCTATTAATGGACTGGGATCTACTGAGGCCTTGTATTAAAAACACTTCTATAGTATATGAGAATGCTATAGGTAAATATAGCTTTTTTAAATCTTCTGCAAGTGATATGTTGTATGTCAATTGGTTGATAGTCCTTTATCAAGATTTTTCTAACCGGGTTACTGAGGTGAAATTAAGGGCTTCCACAGAGGTTAACTTTTACAAAGTGTTAATAAGCACAATGTATGTAGTTTGAATATTTTACATCTAGTATTTTCTGGTAGCCCTGTATAAAATTTGATCAATCTGGACTCCTTTTGTCAAATTTAGGGCTTCCACAGGGGTCGATCCTTTACTCAGGTGATCGACTTACATAGGCTTCTTCTTTAATACTAATGTATAAATATTTCAAGTTTGTATTTTCATAAATTTTTAGTGTTCATGAATTAATTTCGTTAGAAATAAATGTTAAACATGATTAACCAATATATGTATATAAATTATGACTAATTTTCAAATTGTGTAAAAATTGTGCGATTTACCCCACCCACTTTGATTTTGCTGTAATTCACAAAAAAAAAGAGTTTAACACCTAATTTTGATAAAATCTATAGTTCCTTTTTAACCTTATATCATATCTGATTAAATTATTAGGACATATACTATCTAACATATAAAAAACATAAAATTTATACAATTTTAATGCAAAAATGTGTTCTTAGTGTTGATGTTTTTAGTTTTTATTAACAAAAATCCATTTATTTTTCAACAGTGTGTTTTAATGAAGAACATGACAATTTTCATACATTAATGTGATAATTAACTTAAAACACATACATTTATGCAGTTACTTTGAAAATCGGGTGTATATTATAGATAATGACATTTTTTAAGAAATTGGCGGCCATTTTGGAAGCCATTTTGGAATTGCTCATTTTCAGACCTTAAGCTGTGCCGGAGATATGGCCCCCCAGATTTTTTTTGGTGTCGAGATATATATCTTTCAAAAAATCATAAGGGGAATTTGCCAGAAAAATGGTACCAATTTTTTGTTTAGCTCACGGCCTAATTAACATATTGGTCAAGTGAAACTGAAAAACGCTACGCATGCGCATAACACAAACTGAAACGGTGAAACGCTGCGCATGCGCATAATAGAAATGGATAAACGGTGCGCATGTGCATAAGCACCATAAACCGTTAGTTTCCAAACGAACCAACGAACAAACGCATCACAAACGTGGTCGAAACGGCGTTGAAACGTAAAAACTCGGTAATAAAACGGTACCCGAAATGTAAGTTATTGATAATACAGAGTCTAATTAATTATTCATTAGTGTTCATGCTTATTTATTTATTTTTAATATTTTTTTTCTGTTATTTATTACAGTTAGTTTTAATTATGTTTTAATTTATTACAGTAGTAGTTGTTATATAAATAGATGTAGTTCATGTTTAGTTTTTTAAGAAACGGTTGTCATTAAAACGTTTCATAAACGTAGGGCGTTCATTTGAGTGTTGGCCGTTGGAGAAGAAACATTTAAGTTATTTATAGAGTTTATATTTAATTATTTATTCAGTTATATGTTCATTATAGTTTTAATTATTTATTCAGTTTTTTATTTTTAATTTATTACAGCATAAATAGTTGTTATATAAATGGATGAAGTTCATGTTTAGTTTTTTAAGAAACAGTTGTCACTAAAACGTCTCCGTCTATGGCTTAGGGCCTGACCCCCTTAATGTCCGCGACCATGCCCTAAATCGAGTATACAAGTCAGCTCTGTATACTTTTGAGACGTTCTTATCAAACGCATGACTATCGTTCTAAACTTCGATATGATGTCAGTCGGCTTCTATATTAAAACTATGATCACAATGGCCACCGCACATGCGCAAACCTGTGACCATCAGTAGTCATCTAAGATGGCTGCCTTCCGACACGCGTTTAAAATGGCCGCCGCGCACAATGACGAATATCCAAAATGGCCGTCGCGCATGCGCATATATACGAAACAAGATGGCCGCCACGCACATATCAAAGATGGCCGCCGCGCATGCGCAGCCCGTGGCGTTAAAGGGGCGCACATACAACTGTTAAATAAACTGCAGTTGCAAATTAACGTTTTTATACTAAATTGTATAAATATTAAGATTTCTATTATATTTCATAATCAGGTTAAATTGCTATATACAATTATTTTATACCAGTATGTATATTATATATATTGAACACAGAATTTAAGGCGTATCTGTAAATGATTGTGCCATCCGAAATTGGGTCAGTTGTAGTACGTTTTATGTAGTGACTCTGGCAGGTCTCGACAAAATTGCTTCTTTTTGTGCGCGAAGTTTGTGCCCTTGAAAAACTCTAGCAATCGTCCTTAAAAGTATTGTATTTATGCGGCGGTCATAAAGGCTATCACAGGACTGTTTTATAAAAAAAAGTGTTGCATTGAAACAAACAAATGAATACAACAAACGCTGTGCTCCAGAACAGGTCTGACGTATGGTTGTCTTTACATGGCAATGCAACGGTTCACATTGAACGTGCGTAATGTGACTGACCTTTTTGTTAAAGAAAATAACACCATTGGTCCTCTCAATTCGTTTTCACCAGACTTGGAAGCCCTTGACCATTTTATTTGTTTACAACTGATATATCATTTGACTGGAAAGCAATTCATTTCGAGGAGCGCCCTCAGGTGCTCCATTTGCCATTGTCCAATGGGTATATTACTTGAAGACTACGAAAACAAAGTTCCAAAACCGGATCAAATTTATTCAAAACATTTATTTTGGAATAGTACGACTATAAAAATATAAAGAAAAGATAATTTACTTGTGCTGTACCACCTTAATTATTATTATTATTATTATTATTATTATTGAAACACATAATGCTTATTTGAAATATTCCTAGACTTGTTATTATATCTACCAACTCAGATGATACTCCATGTTTCTTTTAATCTACATCAATGACATCTGTTGTCTAGTACACTGTATTACCACGTGATTTCAAGATGACAAAAACGATGTGTTATTGTAGAATCAGTGTGATTTCTCATACTGATATATGTACCATATCCGTTTTGAGAACAAATGTATATATCGTGAACTTTTTTCATCGATAACAATATTGACTGTTAGAAATATAGAACTGTCTTGATTTCATGTTTATCAACTGTTTATCTTAAAATTACCAAATATCTTTTGAACTACGGTTTGCAGCTTAAGATTACTCACATTTGTGTCGCAGGATTCTGCTACTGTACCGTGCATTAATGCAGTCACAACCACAAGTTACCAATATTACGAATGTGTTTTTTTTTAAAAGAATATTTTATACATCAAACTGAAAACATGTACACAAGTGTTTTATAATCTTATACATATGTATGCAAAACTGCATACAATTAGAATACATATTGTTTCACCATCGCACATCATTTACACATAACTTTCATTTTTAAAATTTAATGAATTCTATTTTAACACATGTGCAGTTTCTAAAATATAGTTCAAAATACGATTCAAAGTACGTTCCCATTTTTAGTTTCAGTTCATACTTAAACATCAACCATTATCATAATCAATCATGCAACCCAACTTGCATTTTTACAACACCCAACCATCTAAAACCCATCTTAACAGCTGGTCTACCTTATGTTAACTGACTGAAAGTCTACATGACCGTCCACCTGGCCTTCCCAAAGTCAAACTGCCCAAAAATTCCTACATGACCGTATACCGTGCTTTCTAAAGTATAACTAACTAACTCTTTACAAATTCGCAGCTTGCACCCGCTTATTACCGTGACAGCTCGTCAATCTCTCACATTTTGATGCATATATAGCCTGACTATTTTTACAGCCTATTTCCTTAAAAATGCCAATAAACGCAGTCAATTTACATTATTTTGTTACAGGGTAATTTATCATAAGTGACCTCTGAAGTATTCCCGCTTTGCACTGCATATTTTGTAATCTCATCTTAACCATGAAATATCTTACATAATTATATATTGGGTTTAAATTTTACAATATCAAACGTATATCAGAATACAATAATTAATTGAAGTGACTAACAATAACACAATATTTGGTTTTATTAACATGAATTTAGAAAAAGTCTAATTATTAAAATATACGAATATGCAATGGATTGGAACGATAACTAGTCAGTATTATAAATAAACTTCATTTCGTTAATTCAGCGCTCATATAGAGATCATTTCGCTTAGTAAGCAATCAGTTTATCATTCAGGAAAATTAACATTAAATTCAACTGAGTTCTATTTGCCAAAACGATAACTCCATCAAGGTCCGATTAACTCTTGGGAAAATCATTTTATATTTTGATTAAGTTAATTTACGCTTTTAGGTAACATATTGCAAGTCATTTAGTGGTAAATGCAGTGATACATTAAGTTAGATATTCATTTCGAATTCTTCGTAAAATATCGGTTCTTTATGAGAATAGAATTTTAAATAAAGCACTATTATATGTGAGATTATTTTATAATTTGATATGAATAAAAAAATAGTTAATTAGATAAAATATTTAAAATTATAAATATATAAAAATATAATGAAAATATTACAATTGTATATATAAAAAATAAGAATATTGTATTTCCTCGTCATAAGTCTAGTGGGGTCGAGGCCATCCCAAACTAAACCATACAAAGCACGATAAGCATATAATAGGTCATTATGAGCGAAACAAGAATATAAACACACACATTTTTATGGAGTTGTTTTATAGATTCAACAACGGAAATCATTGTGACTAAATCAATGTGACTGAATTTTCTTACAATATTTTTCCAATGAAACAAAAATCTCAAAATAAGAAAGATTCGCTTACCATCAATAAAAGTTGCGCTGCTCTGTTCATCTTTACTCCGCGTTTCGCTGGCCTATATTTGAAATGGTTGCTTTAAATGTTATACTGTTATTAACAATTTGTCTCGCCGACTGAGCACGAAATGCGTGTTTTAAAATTTGATATTGCCCCAGGCCGAAAATGTATCAAACAGTTACGCATAGCTGATATAAACACATATACACAATTACTTAGCTATCCCAGTTGAACATGTGTCTCCTTAGAAACCTGCTCTAGTTTTAATCGTTTAAAAACTAACCCTGTACATTCATATTTTTAGCCTATCAGCTGTTTTTATATTAACCTTCTTGTCAGTGACGTAGGTCAGTCTAGGTTCCCAGCAGGGGTTTGTCTTAATATAGACAAATAGATTCCAATCAGTTTCTTCTCTAAGACGATATAAGTCATTGACATACTTAACCATGCGACTTAACGAAATGTGTGAATACAAAATTACTGTCATATTTAGTCTAACGTTTATTATTAAACTTCAAAATTAAACCACACTTTACAATTATTATTATTAGTTTTACTATTATTAGAAGTAGTATTATCATTAATATTATTATTATGAATATTA
Source organism: Panopea generosa (assembly GCA_029582155.1). Taxonomy (NCBI): domain Eukaryota; kingdom Metazoa; phylum Mollusca; class Bivalvia; order Adapedonta; family Hiatellidae; genus Panopea; species Panopea generosa. The sequence continues at coordinate 43,700,864 of CM055904.1, read as the reverse complement.
TTATCATTATTATTTTCATCATCATCATCATCATCATCATCATCATCATCATCATCATCATCATCATCATCATCATCATCATCATTATCATCATCATCATCATCATCATCATCATTATTATCATACCATCATCATTATCATCATCATCATCATCATTATTATTATTATTTTCATAATCATTATAAATTTGGAGATTTTTTTGATTTTCCACAATTTTCCATAATTTTCGCATTAAACTTCCAATACATTAATTCTTTTACTATTTTTCTTTTTTGTTTCATTTATATTTTTTAATAAATGGCATCACAACAAATATAAATATGTTCTACTTTAATAATTATAAGCTGGTGGTCCTAATTATGTTATGATTAGTAATTTTGTAAAAACCCTTAAAATAAATATTTTGACAAACGTTTATGAAAACGATATTCGTCCATATAGCAGAAACTGCTTCTACCTATATATCATAAAGAATGCGAATAGCCAAATTTTGAGATGGGGAACTGATATTTTATTATTAAATCACTGGGAATGTTGTGAAAATAAAATATATCGTGTAATAAAACAAACACTATGAACATTAAAATACTGCAATCATAATGAGAGAAAGAAAATCTTATTTTGCAGCGAACCACCTAGACCTATCTGTTCCGAAGGTAGCTGATGACCGAGGTTGTACGATTATGACTGTGGTCGTATAATTTATCTAATCATAAATGCAATTGTTAAATAATTCAAAATTGATGCATTAAGTTAAATATGCAACACGTACTGACCTGTCCTACAATAAATTATCTAAACCCTATTTTAAAAGAACGAAAAAAGCCGATGTCTCCTTTGGCATAGGCGGAAATTAATTACTAGTAAACTATGCAAAAGCTAAAATATACATATTACGGAAAGTCTCGAAATCTCGACGTCTCTCATTGGCTAATAATTTGATAGGCGAACGTTGATGATGCAGTTGCTGTAACGAAATAATATTGTGTTGTGACCTGATTAAGTAGTGTCAGCTAGTACGTGTCCATTGTAATGATATAGGCTATATTTGGAACAGGTAGCGTGGAATTGTTAAAACATGTCGATAGTTCGGTAATAGCACCGTTTTTAAGATCTTTTTACATTTTCATTCGTTGATTAAAGAATAAATCATTTTGGAGTTTATTTCATCTTATTCCATTAGTTATTAAGAAAGTTAGAATAATTAAACATATTTTATTTGTCATAAAACTAATTTAAGTGCATTGGCCCACAAGCGTAAAATATGCATCGTACGATTCTCGTACGACACATGAAAGTTTGTTGTTTCATAATTTGCACGATATTCACTAAGGTATGTGGATTTTTTGCTATATATTCTGACTGTATTATTGAAGCACTGTCCAGTATAAGCAAAAGCATCTTTGGAGTGGTTGTGACGATAACGATTGAGCATGTTACTATTCCAGTACATAACGGCAGATGGCCGTTTTTAGACGTAAGCGAGACATGTGTCCGCTACGTCAACGACGAGTCTAGACGTGACAGGAAGTCAGCTGGTGGTAGTACAGTCTTATGAACAGCAATCCACATACTCATCATATTGACGACTTGACGAGGCGACGTAAAGCCAGAAACTCAGTATAGAGTTCGAGGGAAGATAACCCAGTTTATATAGTCATCGCCACAAGGGACGATTGATGCTAAATCTACGATAATCCGGACGCGGTAGTAGTATCTTTAATACCATATTAGTGCATTTTAAAAACAGTTAACATTCATATGATGTAAGCAGTTTGAATCGCAATATAGAATTACGGATAGAACTGTGTAAAAAAGTGTTTATTCCATCATAGGACCTTTTTAAACCAGCTGTGTTTTATTTGTTGAGTAATTATCTTTGTATTGTATATATTGTATAATTGTATATTCGTAATTTTATTCATGTAAATTTAAAACTGTAAATTTTATTTTGAGTATACTAGTATTCTACCCTCGTGAGTTGTCGGCCCTTGGTCATTTTGCTACAGATGTCTTCACATGGAAGCTTTCGTTTGCATTATTTGTAAACAAAGCATGGTTTTATTAATTAACACAAGCGATGCAGAGTGGCATGTTAGCCTATATTACAGGTATTTCTTAAATAAAACGAATTACAGTCAAACAGGTCACGTGTCAAACAAGCCACAAGTCAAATCGATCACAAAAAAGTCAAACCGACCACAAAATATTGTCAAATCGACCGCACATTATTTTGATGGGGTCACAATGATGGTCATTTCGACAAAAAAGCTAAACCGGCCGTCATTTTTGTTTTTTTACTTATTAGAGTAAACACACTATTGTATATATACGAAGCTGTTACAGTGGTTCTCATTTACATACAGCAAAAGTAATGCATATACGCCCCTATAATGACTCTCATTATTAGTTATGCATCTGCGCTCGCTTTATAGGGTTTTCCTCTTTTGTATTGTACAGTTCAGAAGATAGCGCCTAGAAGTTGCATACATGACTTGACATAATGTTAAAACTGTGGGAAAAAGAATGTTTCGTGCGAAAATATATTGATAATTAGTTTCTAATTGCGAACACTTATATCGCCGTATGTATTGTGTCAGTCCATAGTACACTAAGCGATTTAAATGAAAAATAGTCCTGGGGCAATATGACATTGTTTTGTTAAAATTGAAATATCACATTGACTTCTTATTAAAGTATACTGTCATATGAATTCAAACATTTTCGTTCATCTCTGATAGCTAATGTATCATTCTTTATGTCGACCTTTCCAAAACAACTAGGATTAAGCGGGGCGATAGCGTAGTGGATAAGGTGCTTGCCGTTCACGTTAGAAAATAAGACTCAAAATGATTATAACGAGGAGGCGAACACTAGAGTGGTTTAGATTAAGCTTTAAGCTTTCTCTTTAATGGAGCTTTATTGAATTAAATTAGGATTAATGTTTTTTTTTTATTCCTGGACATATAATTTATAATTTTATATATATATTGGTGATCGTTGTATGTATGCAAATAATTTAATTGTACATATGTATCATGAATCTGGCGATTGTCACAGTGACAGCAGTTTGTTAGTCTTATCATAAAAATAAAATGCATAAACATGCAAAGGCTTAAGTCACTTTAAGGCTCTATCCCCGCTGCAGTATAACCGCTGGCATGTTCTAAGGCAGTAATCGTTGCTGTTATGTATTCTGAATCGTTGTATTGTTTGTAATATTACATTTTTGTTATACATTGTGTGTGTTATTTGTGGAGAATAAATCCATACATTGCTACATCTTCTAAGCCTGCTGGATACATTTTATTTTCTTTATTTTTTTATTTTTTAATTCATTTTCTTTTTCAGGGGCGCATTCAAATCTTCATTCCATTAAACGAATCGGATTAAATGTATATTAATTTACTTCAATTTCATGTGATAATTGGCTAAGATAGTTGTTGGTCATGTATCTCCTACATTTGATTATGTTTGGTAGAGTCAGTGACTTGCAGAGATCGACGTGGTTAATTAATGCTTAGCGAATCCTTGACTGCCGTGATATAACTGGTATACTGTTGAACAAGTTGAAAAACCTGCGCAAACAAAATTTGGATGGTGAACCAAATAAAAATATGTTTTAGATTAATTCACCCGCGGCTCATTTTTAAATTGATTTATGTGAGGATTGTCTTGTTGATGTCAGACATCGTCCCTGCATATAATTTTAACCCCTCGGATGAGATTTTTCTTTCTTGCATACCTGACAAGGACTTCCACGTATATTACAAGGTAAGAAATTTCCATCCTTTACCCTCTTCAAGCGTTTATCCAGCCCTGCTGTGACGTTGCAACCATTTTTGACTTGACGTATTAAAAATGAAGACGTAACATAAATTTAATTTGATGATTTAGAAGCAATCGTAATACTTTTAATTAAAAAATAATTATCGGAGTAAAATAAATAAGTTAAAACAAATCTATTGTATGTATAAGCTACAATGCAAACCAAGGACACAAGACTATAGAATTGCTCATCTCATTATATGCAATGGTCTTACACGTAAAATGTCCGGACTGCAGGAAGCCTTTACATATAAGTTATGGAATTTACTGTAGAAAAACCCATGTAACTTCTTACCGGCTTAAATGTCGTTCTACTTTCTCATTCCAAGAGCGAATTTATTGGCCGATGAAGTAGGTCAACATCTACTGACGGTCATGACATTCTATGTAAAAAGAAATGCACCATTTTAAAATATCTTAGAGATTTTATTATATAAAGATTTTATAAATAACTTTATAAAGTTTTTGTAGCGAGCGTGTTCGGATCTACGACCTTAGCGGTGAGAGGTAAGTGATCTTGAGACGGCGCCTTAGACCACTCGGCCACAGAGGACCCTGAGACCCAAATGAAAGAAGTGAAACTTACATTTTAATGTTTGTCAACCTCTGCACTACCAAATTATGATGAATAAAATGGGGTTTTAGCATGTAAGATTTTTTTCTGTTTAGTATGTAAACTGTTGGCATAGTGATAGTAGACGTCCAAAATAAGGTAATCATATCCATATTCCAAGCACATTTTTCTAAAATCACTATTCAAAGATGACAATGCTTTCAAAATGCATCATTGGTATGATTAAGAAACAAATAATGAGTATAAGAATAAAGAAAATTTAAAAAGAAATTTTTAAAGAAGAAGAGATAACGTTTATTTATAAATCCCATTATGCGGCTACCCAACGGAAGCATATCCTGTTTCAAAAGGTGGTATTATGTTTTAAAACGAGTCCTTGACTTTGAAATATTATTGTTGAATGTTATTCATTGATTATATTAAACACAATTCTAACATGATTAATTGATATTTTTCGAGACTGTAGATCTACAACATGTATCAATAAGGCGCTTTTTTGGCACGTACATAATGTACTCCAGCCCTTGATTAGGCATTTATCTTTTTTCTCTGCAAAGTAAAAACGATTTTATGATTTGATACAATTAGCGTATAACAAATATATCGGAGACATTAAAATAAATATGTTTTTATTATTGTGATAGTTACAGCTCTATAATATGGTGGAACATTGGGGCCATCGCGGTTTATTTATCATTTTAAGTAGAAACTATAATGGTGAAAAGTCGAAATAACAAAAGAACGAAACTACGATGCTGAAAAGTCGAAACTACTGTTCACCATTGTTGTTTGTTGTTTTGACTTTATAGCATCGTATTTCGTTATTTCGTTGTTTCGAGTTTTTATGCCGCGATGGCCCTGACTGAACATCGTAGTATCATTGTAGCCATTATAGCATGTTTCAGGTCATGAATCCTTAAAAGCTATCAGCTCATGTATGTAAATTGTTCGTCCAGTCAAGATGTGTAGCCCGTAAATCCATAGTATATAAGTCGTGGTTGACACCAAATCTATTTTGGTTTGGCAGAGACCTTGATATTTTAACTATGATTTGCTTTGTAGCTAGGCGCACTCGCCGTTATCTGGTCTGTACATTTATGTCCGGTTATTCACAAATAATTATCTCCGTATATATATCATACATTGTGAATGTGCATCTGAAACAATAAACAAAATCGGAAATTCCGTTGTTGTGAATTTAACTATCTCTCATTATAAAAGTAAAATAGGTGTAAACACTGTATCTTCATGATCCAACAAGTTTGTGAGCATGTGAGTACTCATGAACCCTTAACTGGATCCTACTCATATAAATGCTATCAGTTCATGTATGTAAATTGTCCGTCCGGTTCAGATGTGTTGCATGTAAATCCATAGTGTTTAAGTCATAGTTAACACCAAATTTATTTTGGTTTGGTAGAGGCCTTGATATTGTATAGTGTAGTCTGGTCTGTACATTTATGTCTGGTTATTCACAAATAATTATCTCCATATATATATATATATATATATATATATATATATATATATGAATATAAATCTGTCCTTTATATAGCATGTGAGTAGTTATGAATCCTTAACTGGATCCTACTCACATAAAACTATTAGTTCATGTATATTAATTTGTCTACCCTGTCCAGAAGTGTTGCATGTAATTCCATAGTATATAAGTCATGGTCGACACCAAATATATTAGTTTGGCAGAGGCCTTGATATTGTATCTATGGTTTGCATTGTAGCTAGGCGCACTCGCCGTAGTCTGGTCTGCACATTTATGTCTTGGTTATTCACAAATAATTATCTCCATATATTTATAAACATATGTTTTTTTTTGTGGGGTCTAAGAATGACACCTTGGTGTAGGGTTACTTCAAGGGCCCACATTTTTTATATATAACGGATATATATAGCCCTTATAAGCTAGTATTATACATGAATGCTGATGCCCCACAGGATATACATATTTTCTTATATATATAGATCACATAAATGCGTATGTGGCTTCTGTTACAAATTTCAACAGTAAGATAGCGATTAATGACTCATATTATGCTCGAGTTTTTACATTTTTATGTTGCAAATGAACCCATAACTTCATAGCTTGTATGTTCCACATAAACAAAATGTATTTTTATTACAGTTTGCGCAAACAATAATGTATGTTTAATCATACCCAGGTAACCCTGCATATATATTTTTTTTTCATGATTGAAAACATTCTTGACAGCATTTTTGTGGAAAGTTAGGTTAAATGGAAGGTTTTACATCATGTGGCATTTTATAGATGTTAATAGCTATGTAAATAGTTTAATATTTTTATTTTTTGCATGTCCCTGGGTCTCATGGGTTGGCCCTGGAGGTGGGGCTTAAAATATCAAGAGCATCTAAACAATACACATTTTCGAGTCCTTCCCAAAAACCATAAACTTAGTCGTAATGATTTGTATACAGCTTTTATACCTAGATAAGACGTGTGCGAATGCTTTTTGGTATGATTTGTTGTTGCTGACATGACGGTTAATACTCATGTGAAATTCATGATCCCCATCCCATGAGGTCTTGAGGGAGAAAATTGCGACCATGGTTAATGATTTGTTAACTTTATGCTTCTATGACTCGCGGTTTGGCACTGGGGTGATGCCCACTTTACTAAATCTATAAGAGAAATTGACAAAAAAACGTTATTTCTTATGACTGATTAGACTTCTGCGAAAGTTTTTTTGTGTGATTTGATTACGGTTAATACCTGTGTGAACTTCATGGTCTTCTACCCTACCCCCCCCCCCCCCCCCCCCCCTAGCACTAGAAAACAAATTGCAAGCATAGTTAATAATGCTTAAGAGTCCGTTGTAGCGTGAGATCCTTCAGCTCCATGAAAACAGTCAGTGCAGCATTTGGCACAGCTGCCCAGGTTGTACAATATCTATATAATTATGATAGTATAAGGTATCAGCACAAAAGAGCGTGTACTTTATCAATTAGCGCAAAAAGGAGTGATTTGAAGTTGTAGGTGCCTTGCTCAAGTTGCTGCTGTCACCATCCCGAACAATTAATTGAATTATAACAAAGGTATACCTATCGTCATTAATTCAAACTTATAATATTATTTTTTTAGCAATGTCAGGAATGCAAAGCCTATAGCGTGTTGTGATTTTGACTGTTTTTATTTATCTTAAAATGTTTCTTAACAAATGCTTTATTCCTATTTAGGTGATGGTGGTCACCCATCCAAGTACTAACTCCGTACTTCATTGCTTAACTTCCAATACAGTCGGTATACTTCACTCTTTAACTTTTAGGGCTTAGCCCACCTGCACAGTCTGTGGCTTCCTGCAGTTCCTTGCCATATCCTACCCCATCACAAGGAAATAGAGATTCGTGCAGAAACATGTACGAAAGTTAATCCTCGTTGCAATTAAAGTGACAGCATTCACCCATCCAAGTAGAGTTTTTAGTGTGGACTATTTCTTGGAATGGTATATCACTGGTTCAACAAAACACTAGGTCGTCTCGACAACATTTTCACTTTTACAAAATAAAATCCATATCAAATCAACCAATAAATGGAAATATTCTAAGTGTAGTGTCTAATACGAAACTTTAGGCGTTGTCTTACAGATCTCACAGCTAATTTTCTTGAATCTGTCAACCATTTAATGATATCTTCAGTAAAGTATCTAATTTGTAACTATAGGCCTTGTCTAACAGATCTCACGGCTAGGTTTCTTGAATCTGTGAACCAATATATGAAGATATTCTCAGTATAGTGTCTAATATGTAACTATTGGAGCTGTCTTACAGATCTCACAGCTAGATTTCTTGAATCTGTCACCCATTTAATGATATTCTCAGTATAGTATCTAATTTGTATTTATAGGCTTTGTCTTACAGATCTCACGACTAGATTTCTTGAATCTGCCAACGAATAAATGAAGACATTCTCAGTATAGTGTCAAATATGAAACTATACGCCTTGTCTTACAGATCTCACGGCTAGATTTCTTGAATCTGTGAAGCATTTAATGATATTCTCAGTATAGTATCTTATTTGTAACTATAGGCCTTGTCTTACAGATCTCACGGTTAGATTTCTTGAATTTGTCAACAATTTAATGATATTCTCAGTATAGTATCTAATATGTAACTATAGACCCTGTCTTACATATCTTACGGCTAGAGTTCTTGAATCTGTCAACCAATAAATGAATATTGTCACAGTGAAATGCCTCAAATGTAGCTATAGGTATTGTCTTACAGATCTCACAGCTAGATTTCTTAAATCTGTCAACCAATAAATGAATATTGTCACAGTGAAATGCCTCAAATGTAGCTATAGGTATTGTCTTACAGATCTCACAGCTAGATTTCTTAAATCTGCCACCCAATAAATGAAGATATTTACAGTGTAGTATTTAATATGTAACTATAGGCCATGTAACTATAGACAGGGCCAATAGTTACATACTGACACTATACTGAGAAAAACTTCATTTATCGGTTGTCAGATTCAAAAAATCTAGCCGTGAGATCTGTAAGACAAGGCCTATAGTTAAATATTACACTATATACTGAGAATATCTTCGTGAATTGGTGGGCAGAATTAAGAAGTCTTCGGGCCCATTTTATCTATACCCGATTTCCGCGCTCAATTTAGCTCTGAACTATTTTTGAATTTAGCAACTGACTTGAAATTTACAAACGTAACATTCATACGTTACACGCGCAGTCAAATGGTCTCGCCTCACAGACAGTACAGACTGTGAAAAGCATTTCACAAAGTCTAAAGCTGACGGTTAAGAATAGTAATTTTCTATATAAGAATATGGGAACACATCTCACGAGTGCGGAATTTGGTCCTCAGACCAGTTACTGATAGCTAGGAGACTTAAATCAATTCTCCCTACAAAAGAAAAACAACTGCAACCAAACGCAGTTAACCAAAAATTTGTCAAACTAACAACAAATGGTTAAAGCGAAACAATACCAGAAATTTTATTACGACAAAGGCTCTAAAACCCTTCCCCAGTTCGATATCAACGATTCGTGCAAAATGCTAATTAATACAATTTGGAGACAAGCTATACTGGTAAAGAAACAGCGTTCGGTCATACAGTGTAAGAAATAAAAATGGAGCAATGTATCAACGCAACAGGCGTATGCTAAATAAAATGCGGGGAAATCTTAACACCGACGAAAGGGGAACAATGCTTTCTCAGAGTGATCCCGAACTACTGATATCACATGGTCAAGATATTCCCGAATCAGAGCCCAATAATTCTGCTGAAACTGATACCAAGCAGCTTAAAGATCATACGATCCGTTCACCTAGTTCTTGTACAACTTCCCAGACAATCTCTTATCGCACACGCTCTGGTCGAGATGGTCAAGCCGCCTAAAACATATAACGATAACCAGTGATGTAAATAATCTGCTGATAATCAGATGACGTGCAGACAGTGTTATAAACTGAATGCATTAAATGTCGCAGTACCGTAGGGTTACCAGATATATGAATCTAACTGGTTTATCCCAGGACATGCGCAGATGCAGACAGTTAATAACTACCAACCATGTTTAGTAGTTATAGTAGCAGTAGTAGTTGTAGAAGTAGTTATAGTAGCAGAAGTAGTTGTAGTAATAGTAATAGTAGAAGTAGTAGTAGTAGTAGTAATAGTAGTAGTAAAATAAGTAGTAGAAGTAGTAACATTAATTATAGTAGTAGTAGTAGTAGTAGTAGTAGTAGTAGTAGTAGTAGTAGTAGTAATAGTAGTAGTAGTAGAAGTAGTAGTAGTAAAAGGTGTAGTAGTAGTAGTTGTTGTAGTTGTTGTAGTAGTAGTAGTAGTAGTAGTAGTAGTAGTAGTAGTAGTAGAAGTAGTAGTAGTAGTAGAAGTAGTAGTAGTTGTAGTAGTAGTTAATGTTGTTGTTGTTGTTGTAGCAGTAGTAGTAGAAGTAGAAGTAGTAGTAGTAGTAGTAGTAGTAGTAGTAGTAGTAGTAGTAGTAGTAGAAATAGTAGTAGTAGTGGTAAGAGTAGTAGTAGTAGAAGTAGTAGTAGTAGTGGTAGTTGTAGTAGTAGTAGCAGTAGTAGAAGTAGTATTGTTGTTGTTCTAGCAGTAGTAGTAGTAATAGTAGTGACATAAGTAGTAGTAGAAGCATTAGTAGTAGTAATAGTTATAGTAGCAATAGCAGTAATAGTAGTTGTAGTTGTAGTGGAGCGCGTGTTCCAGTTGTAGAGCACCAAACCCATGATTGTAGGTTCGATACGTAGATTCGTAGATACTGTTATGAATATGGGTCAATACTGGCTGGAGATGAAGCTTCGAATCAGGAGCATTACATAATGCGGCAAGGCTCCTTTGTAAAAAGACATACACCGAAGCATACTCCCGTCAGCGTTCAACAATTCGCAAAAAGCGTCCAGAGCTACTTTACGTCACACCCTGCTTACTTCATGACAATATATCAACGTCCGGAGCTTCAAGAGTGACGTCGCTTTTATCGTCACACGACTGTAACGTTCTGCCTTATCCTGGTTATTATCCAGATATGAGTCCTCCAGACTATGACTTATCTGTGAAGTACGCTTTGACGATCTGGTTAAGCTAGAACATGTCATGACCAGTCAGGTACGACATGCGAACTTGCGTTGCCAAGTTATTTGCACATTGGAGGAGTGCCATTGGAATGATGGGATATTATATTGAAGGAAAACAAACATGCTAGTTTGTCATAAACATTATTTAGTCTTTATTCAACTTGTCTTACTAAATACTTAATGACCCTCGGACATGACAATATGATACAAAGAAGAAAATTCTCTTAATACAAGTTGACAATCAAGTTACAATTTAACTGCCATGTGATAACTATGCGATACACGGTAACTGATGTAACCCACTATTGCATTGATTACTGTGAACTAGTCTTGATACAAAAATATTACTGTAACTAATATTTGTATGAAATTTCCCGATAACTTATGTAATCAATATCTGAAATCATTACAGATACCGTTATTGTAGCCCAAACTGAACAATTTCGTGTCACCAGTCATCTAATGTAACATAATTTAATACTAATAAAATATAATTCAACTGTTTTCAATTGTAACTCGAGCAAAACAAAAAACATGTTAACGTAATATTGAAATTACATGTTTAAAAAGGTAATAATGCTTACCTTCTTGAAAATCTAAAACAAAATAAACAGGAAGAAAAATGACGTTATCTTTTTTCATTGTACATTAGTTTATTATGTATGCATAATTATTACAATATGTCATCCTCTGAAAAACATGTTAGTCGATAGTACAGCTATTGACGTAAAGTAGTGATACGAAGTCTTCCTTGTAGAACCTGTACAAATCATGTATGAATAAAGTATCACCACACGTAGTTGTGGACGCCACTCTTAGATAATAGGTCCAATGCTACACCACTATACCAAGTACTCCACACAATTAGTATAAGATTATCCCAGGTTAACATTTAAGTCGAAAAAATGTTGTTAAATAAAGTAATTTGAGGATGAACATGATTGTTTTATTCGAAGACATATATAGTTTAATCACATTTAACATATATTATAAGCTTGTCAATTCATTTGCCTGATTTAAAAACATTCATTGAATTCCAAAAATGGGTGCCAGACAAGATTTAGTCAGTACCTCGCAGTGCCTAACTATCTATCCAGGGATCTGAAGATCCAATCATCGCCCGGCCACTGTCTTCTTGATAATTGATATACGGCATTGAGTCTCGTTGCTAACCGTTGATTAGAATAAAGATGAAAATATATCAATTTCTTGCAGAGTAATTGCTCAAGTACCGTTTAATTCTTCAGGATCCTAAGAAATAGTGGTAGTGAGTTGTACCCATCGTTAGCATTCAATACAAATAGCATACACTGACTATTTTGTGTAATAGAACATAAAATATAACTCAATATAAACAACAACTAGTATAAAGGCTTATTTTCTTATTTCTTACTTTTAATGAGTTCCCCAAATGTAATGAGTAGTACTTGAATATTTGAGTCGGTTTCAGCTAGTGTGTTACTCTAAGCATCCATACGGCCTTTGATCCTCTTGCCGCCGATACAAGTGCCTACTAGACCAACAAGTACGATACAAACTAGAAACGTTTTCATATTCGTTCTTTAAGCGTTGCGTATCCTGTTTGCATAAATAAATATATTAGTCAACAAGTAGTTTTAAGTTTTACACCACACACATTGGTATGCTGGCGTATGTGCAAGGAAATAGTCTGATGGGACTACTTTTGGACTACTTTTATTTACCCTGTCTCCTCTTACGGTATGACGCCGTTGGAAGAGTGATGCAAAGCAGAAAATGATATTTGTTTTATTTAGCAAAAAGAAAAGATTATAAAATCTGATGTTTTTAGTGAAAAATAAATAACAAGAGTGATAACTATGATTTAGGCATTTTCCGGTAATATTTATTTCGATAATAGTATTAGAGAACTAATAAGACGTAGTTTTATTGTACTTTGTATACAGTTAAACATAAACTTTGAGTTTAAGCTAAAATGTCGTATTTTCTTTAATCTATAAATCCAAAACAAACATTTCCAATTGAACGGCGACGACTACATGTGCAATAACAGAAAATTAGTTCCGAAATGGTTTGCCATATGGCTCTGTTTATGTTGCATAGTCAATGGGATCATTTGAGGAAGAATTCTTAGCTTCTAGAAATATAACATCCAGTGTATTTTGTCTTTTTTAAACGGTATGGTTTCATATGAGATAATTGATTTGATAACATAAATACATTTATTGAAGATATCAATTTTTTTGCATCGATGGATTCAATTAATTATACAGTATAAAAATGTTGCTTTTCTGGACGTGAACGTAATGAATGATGAATATTTAAGTGTTATAACTGATCCCTATTTTGAAACTTCCATTATTCATCAACATAGAGATTATTTCTTGTCATCCAAAAACGTGTAAAGATGGCGTACCTTTTAGCCAGGTAAAAAGTTAAAGAAGAATTGTGTCAAACAACGAAACTTGTTTAGCCTCAATCAATTAGTAACGGTCACATGTTATGGAAAGGCGTTATCCAAAATGAATCTCAAAATCTTTTTTTTGATATTTCTTTCTTTCTTTTCTTTTTTTCCCGACAATAATGTTTTTTATCGAAAGATAAAAACAGTATTTCTGACAATGGTATACCCTTTATAGTTTTTAACAACCTGTGTTTGCAAACTATTGGTAAAATCTTAAATATGCATTTAATATAAAAAAAAGATAGATATCCTTGTTATTATGTGTATATAACCAAAGGTAGTAATTTTAACAGTTATTTTACTGGACAAACATTTGCCGTTAAATGGAAACTGCGCATCAAAAGAAGTTATTTTCCCATTGATTGTAACAAATTTAATATTCAATATGTTAACCCAACAAACTGAAATATTCAAGACTTATGAATAGACATAGATCTAACATTATAAACTTGATGCACAGCGGTTTTTCTCCGATTTCTCTCCCAGAGATGCGATGCACTAGCTAATACCAAACAACAATTCTTTTATGCCAATAGATAATGTCACTGGTGATCGTGACTGTTTATCTAGACACTCAAATTAAAAACAATACATTTAAACCTAAACACAAAGCTATTGTTTTATATCCGTAGACTACGAGTTGATATTTTTTTCCTACTATCTGTGTAACTTTTATAGGAATTATGTGCATCATTGCTCCGATATTACTAATGTATTCATAGTTTTGTTTTTAAGAATATGTTTTTCACGTTTTGGTTACACATTATATACTGTAAGGCAAATGTTTTTAGTCTGTTGTAAAAAATGCCAATTATAACATATTAACTGGCGTGTTTCATCGTTTAATCTTGATGATGTTACGTTATTCCCTGTTTACACTTATATACAGCTTGAAAAAGGTTCATAATTAAAATAATGAATTATTCTCAATATAATATGTATTCATAAAGTAAGATGACTTTTGTTTTCATTTATTTTTTATATTTACTCATTATGTTCTGATACACTTTTACATGATAACTAAAATTCTCATTGGAAAAAAAAAAAAACAGCCATTTTGTGATACATAGATGAATCGTAAACATGTGTTTTCAACATGTAGCGTACATTTCTGTCACTTTAATACAATGTGTTCATTTATCGGACGTATGTATTATATTTATGTTTTGTAAAATATGTCATAAAACAGAGTATGGAAGTTACATTTTGCTTTTTTTGGTTTTAAAGCTATGTTAATCGGATACATTACTAAAATGTTGATATCAATTATTTGGAATTCTGAATACCTTTTCTTATTTTATTCTATATTATTACTAATAAACATGACAAAATATTTTGGAAATCATCTTTAATTGAATTAAAATTGAGTCAGGTATAAGATCATAATTTATTTGAAAATAAACTACTCACTGACAAACGTATTTAGAAATATATTTACATATCATAATATAGATCGTGCCAGCAGAATTTTAATAACACTAATAAAAATAAAAATGTTCGACCCCCTGACTGACCCAATGCCTCTCATAAAACAACACTCAGTACTTGTTCTACTCAGGAAGTGGATTCGACAGCGTTTCATATAAGCTCTGAGCTTCCATCGCAATCGAGCTAAATACATTAGTATAAACTAAACATGTATGGCCTCACAACCTGAGATGGCCCATTATGCATCTTAAATAGAAACCGTTGTTATTTGATAAAACATAACCAGCAATACACATTTTAAAAAAAAAAACAATATCTCACACATAATGAAAATAATAACAATCAAAATTGAAATCACCAACAACAACTAAAACAATTTATTAACTGTTTCACTTAGCTCCGAAATCTACAAAATGTTGTGTATGACAGTAGATGACGGTCATATGTGTGCATTGATTAACTACTCTAGTCTTTATAGTTTTTAATTCCAATAATTGTATTGAATTGTTATGAATCACTGCCACGTTTACTTGTTCTTCAAATGTTTTGGTAATTCTAGGACTATTACCATACGTCATCAGATAAAAAGCCACGCCAATTCTTATATATCACGATGGCATTACCAGAGGTTACACTCAGGAAGTGTTCCACTCACGTTGGTATAGTTATAAATCATCATTAGTATTAACATTTAATACCTTGACCACGCCTTCTTTTCTGTCATTTAAGAAGGAACCCAGCTTCATGGCAGTTCGGATAAGTGACCATTTCAGATGAGTTACTATTTCGGATACGTTAATTTTAAGCTAATGCCTTAAAACACCGATAAAACATCTTAAAAGTTTGTTAATTCACCACCTTTTTCATACTAGAATACATGCCCATATCAATAATGCTTCATGTCACAAATTATGTTGTCATATGTAAGACATAGTTTACAGTGGTGCTAATATATCATGTATTGTGCATGTGCATCTGAAAGATCCTAAAAAAACAGAAAACCCATTGTTATGATTTCAATTATCTCCTTTTATAATATAGTCAACAAACTGTTTCTGAACGATGGCATAAAATATGATGATTACAAATTCTGTTTTAAATTTAAATTTCAATTTTAATATTAAATACCTCTCACACAACAATTAATTTTACACTGTTCTACATATAGAGAAGTGCACTTCTGGAACACTGAACACATTGTCGATGGTTCTAACAGTATGTTTTTCCATATAATGGCATACTTTGCTCCAAATTTACAGGAATAAAACATGGGGATGTACCTGAATATTTTTTGGTAATGTCCATGGTTTGATAACACCTTTGACAAATATGTTCATTTCTTGTAGTTTATCACTATGCATCTTCAAACTGTTGTATCTTCATCCAACAACACCCAGTGTAAAACAACTCGTGACATCTGTAGAAAACAAAGAAAATTGTTTTAAAAAAAGACCATGCCCAACCAATTTACACAACTCTAATTTTTCGAGCACATACACTACTCTTGCAACTATCATGTAAGGGAGATAATTCGTAAGTATTGTACATATCACTATATAAATGGTGATGATGATGAAGATGATGATGGTGGTAGTAATAGTAATGGTAAAAGTAATCGTAACAGTATCAGTAATAGTAATGAATAGTATAAGTCAAATAAATTCCCCGTTAAAGTTTTCAAAGGAACAAAATTGTTCGTACCCAAAATTATTCGATAATATATGGCTCTGAAAATCACTCGGCGTTCCTCGACACTTTCAATCGGAGCGTAGGTTTAGTAGTGATATAGCGTCCGTATCTTATGCGGAAGTCGTGGTTTCGATCCCGGCCGGGTTATACTAACGATTTTAAAAAAATGTACTAAAAGAGACTTGCTCAGAATTTAGAGGATAGTTCTAGGCCTCGTTGAGCCGGTGTCAGTATAATGTGACTGGCAGCGCTTAATATACCTTCTCAAGCAATCTCTTAAGTCAACACCAACGCGATATGATAATGAAATTGTTGTTCAAAGCGACACTAAACACTATACAACAACATTTACCTTTCCAGTATGCATGTAGTTAGCAAAATAACTTATTGTATCCAAAAAATGAAACAAGATACAATAGACAATTATCTTTATTTTGTGTCGGATGCACAAATATCACCTTATAACGAAGACAACAACACAAAAACAAACGATTTTTGATCTATACAATTATATTGAAATTCCTGACTGAGGATACTGCAGACAAAGTTAGCAACCTACTATAATATTACAAACTAAAACTTAATTATATACACTACAAATGCGCAGGACCACGCGCCCATAATTCATGTAAAGGTAGTTTTCCCGTAAATTTGTTATTTCAAAAAAGGTAGGAATAAATATTTGCAACAAGTGGTTACAAATAGAATCGCAGGCAATTGCGTGTAGAAGGCATTTGAACGGCGACATTTACTTTAAACTGAATATTAGACCAAAATTGTATATAAATGGTATTTGACCCACAAAGCGTAATATGACACTACAGTATTGCCATTTATTGTGTATTTTGAATACTATTTATACGATATCAAAGTCGTTTCCGTAGCATTTATTTAATAAACGGTATGAACAATTATTAACACCTATTTAATATTGCTGTGATCCATATAACATACAGGCATTTGGGTTTGCAGAATCACAGAACGGTTATAATAGCGTCGATACAAATAAAATAGCAGTCAAATTCCAAATTTTTATTGCGTGTAGTGTACATTTATATAGCGACGTTCTTTTATAAACTGAATACTTAATCAAATTTATATAGATGGAATAAAACAGAATGTGTTGTTAAAGACCTGTTTGTGAATGCCGACTGATGTCATACGTTATATTCAAAACATTATATAAATTGAGTAGAATTGTATGAGTAGATTTAATCAATTGCATGTATGTATCGGCAGATGCACTGGCGGTGTACAATAGTTGTGCATAGCAACAGGTACATTTTCTCCTTCGTTGAGGCTAAATGATTGACTAATGTTTTGGCGAGCCCGATAAAATTATGCGTGTTTTGGGGTAAACTGATCTATTATGGTTTTGCCCCGATCCAATATATTGCTAAATCAGGGATACATTACTCAGCTTATGATGACCCATTATAAGCAAAAGTTTAACTTGATCAAATGTTATATGATTTGTTAATCTAGGGCAATAACAACTTAATCGATGTTGTATAGTCATATACATTCGATCCAAAAATTGTTAAGATTGATATTGAAATTAAGCCACTAGCGTGTAAAAAGGGTAAAAACTGTATCATGCAAAACACAGGGAAGAAGTTAAAGTTAAAAACATTTGAATTATATCTAAATATGACACAGAATGATCAATAATTGACTCTACTGCAGTAGAATATGGGAGATTTGCTTAATCAATGGCTATAACTCTTGTAATACTGGTACGATCTTGTTCATAATTGAACTTAGCCGACAAATATTGTCATTGATTTAAATATTTGTTATACGATTTGTCAATAATGCTTGAGAAATGTGGCCGGAAGACTGTAACATACCATTGATATACCATCGATAAACTGTATTCTGTATCTGGCTGTGAAAGTTACGTTCTTACCAAAAAGTGAAAACGTATACTTGTGCCATATTCGAACGTATTTGTAAAACATGTATGAGTTCTTTTCGAGGTAGTTACGGTTCAACAGTGCGTAATGCGAATCAAACTTTCATGATTTCAGCTATTGCAGATCTTCTTATTATGACGTTATTGTGATTTTTTGTAAAATATGTCTTACAACGACAATGAAAGTCATAATCCTATACCATGTATTGTTCTCTTTAAATCCCTGAGTTTGCTTTGATAACAAAGTAAATGATTTGTTTTCTTTTGAGCGAAGCGAATTAGAAAATAATCACCGTCACAAACAAACGGCAGGATCAATGTGCGCACATGTGGTACAGGTATATCTTCTAGCGACATCATTATAGCAAGACCCTTCTCATATGTTTATCAAACTATATACTACATTGTTAAAAGTATTAAATGCACGAAAACAAACTGCCATAACCTTGACCAAAGGGTGAGATATGTCATTAAAATATACAACCAGTAATCAGGGACCTACATTTTTACAAAACACTGGATACTTTCTATGGAAATCTTTAATTATTATAGCAGATAGTCGTTCATAGAAATATTTTATATAAACTTTTTCTTTAATTGTGTTTATTTGTTTGTCTTAGCAAACGATATGCAAAATTAGAACAATAATCTTGATTTTTTTGTCAGATATTCACAGTTAATGTATTCAGTAAACCACCGCTATAAAATAATTGATCGGTGGCAGAGATCGAACTAGCGACCTATGGATTGATAATGCAACGCACTAACCTCTCTACAAACGAGTCCACAACATCCGTCCAATGCACTTCAAACGTTTACATGAACGTAACATAACAAACTGTGTCCTGTAATGACATTTCGGTTTTGTTTCGATCAATGTCAAAATAAATGTTACATTCCGTTTTTACAGTGAATTAATATCTCAGTCAGGCCAACCATTCTTCCGAAAGTAGCTATTTAAAAATTATTATTTATGTTTTTGAAAAAGTAGTCGTTGGGGGTATAATTCACACATAATTGTGTTATTTTAGTGTTTTGAATGATGATTCTTAAGAATAATCGCAAAAGTGGAAATAAACACTTTCCCTCTCCATTATTTGGTTGCTAAAAAACTTTTTTTCGTTTCGTAAATGTTCACAATAAAAATCTGCTTTATAATCGATAATACGCATTGCAAGGGTGCTGCAATTTTTTTATATAATTTATGCGATGGAAGCTGGCTTGAATTATTTGGGAGGGGGAGGGGGGTGTCTTGCAGTGTGTTTTCTCGATTTGGGACCGAATGTCGATTCATTTAACTCACAAAATCATTTTTTCGTTTTATCAATGTTCAAAATAAAAATCGGAAATGATTTTGAAAAAGGAAATCATGCATCGTGTTGTTTTTTTTATTTGGCTCTAAATGTGGCTTCGCTAAAATTACAAAAAAAAATATTTTTTTTACAAATATTTCGTTATAGTTATGTTAAAAGTGTATACAAATTATATATTAATGCACTGGATAAGAAATTACTTGATTTTGAACAATATCATTTTTCTCAGTTTGTTTCCTAAAGTTGGTGCTAATGTGGCTTCATTAATATGATAGTACATGTATGATTTATGTTAATATAGTATTTAAAATGACAAAATGCATCAAACTTCTTTGAAAATATACACAATGTGCTATACCGCTACTTACATGTCATGTCAATTAAGTTGTTAGTTAAAGTAATGACTTATCGGTCTATTGAGCACGGAAGAACACTGCCGATATATAGGATTAAAGTTTGATTGTAATTAGTGCCAGATGGATAAATCATAAATGAACCGTGGTATATGACTGAAAAGGAAATGTATATAAGAAAAATGGCCAGTATATTTACATACGATTATTATATAAAGATAGTAGATAGAAATAATGACAAAATACAATAGCAATGCCTGTTCATCAATATATTCTGCCATGACACTATAGATATCCACAGTCTTGATCATTCGCGACCTTGCTGTTCTAGAAGACAAGAAAAGCATCTTCGTAAAGGATCAAAAGATAGCAGTGACTTTTTATCTTATTTTATCTGTTATCATATGTGATAAAGCGACACATTTTGGGGGATGTTTCGTTAATATAAAATATATCGCTATTTGTGTCTTGTAGCATAAATACTCATCAGAGCGTTGAAATAACTCTGGTAGTCCATTCACAATTGTTTTAATGTTATAATATGAATCAAAGTACTAACTTTGTATCAGTGAAATATACTTAATTGGTAATTTTACCTTATCAATGTGTAGGCAATTTCCGGTGTACGGTGAAGTCCGGTGGTTCTAACGACGCTTTATTTCACTGTACTGACAGTCTGATAATCTGATTACCATCTTGACTATAGACCGACTTCCGTGCCTTGTGGCGTCCGACTCTAAATCGGAAGGTTGAAGGTTCAAATCTCGATGGAAGCTTTTTTCTTGGTGCGGCCGGTTGCTCACCCAGCATCTAGTTAAATTGACAAGGTACCATTTGTCTAACATACTTTCAGTAGTAACTGTCTACAACATTAAAGGTGTCTTATAAGCCCATTGTGGCTGTATCGTTTAATAAGGTCTACACTACAATAAATAAACTAACATTTTATAGTTTTAATAATAACTCAATCTGATTAATTATAGCGTACATTAACGCACCTATTATAAAACATTGTAAAATATAAATGAATTACCCCGAGGCTAATAACACATTTAACTCTAATAAACATTGCGTGCAAAAAATAAAACACCGCTTAATAACACATTGTATGTATTATATGATGCATGTATGTATCAACGGTGTATATCACTGAAAAGTTTAAGATTATTCGGACTGTCAACTAATTATTCGTACGTGACGAATCAGTCGATAGTATATTTGGGGCATTATTCACATGTTAATGAAGTATTTTATCGCGAACACATTGAGCCCTTGGAATTTTATAGTTGTTTACGATTAAATCAACTTTAAGGTGAGTTAAAATATTGATTTGTTCTTGTTTAAAGTGTTGCATTAAGATGTGGTCGTTATACATGATCAATGTTGGCGGAGGAATTTGGTTCTCAATTGACATATGCATATTCAGTAGGTAGCCGAAAAAGTCAAACCAAATTGCAGCTTGTATTTATACTTTGTGGCGTCAAGCCAAATTGCAACTCGTATTCAGGCTAAGTAACGTCAAGTCAAATTGCAACTCGTATTCTTGCTATGTAACGTCAAACCATATTGCATCTCATTCATGCTATGTAACGTCAAGCCAAATTGCATCTCATTCATGCTATAAAACGTCAAGCCAAATTGCAACTTGTATTCATGCTATGTAATGTCAAACCAAACTGCATCTCATTCATGCTATGTAACGTCAAGCCAAATTGCATCTCATTTATGCTATGTAACGTCAAGCCAAATGGCATCTCGTATTCATGCTATGTAACGTCAAACCAAATTGCAACTCGTATTCATGCTTTGTAATTTCAAACCAAACTGCATCTCATTCATGATATGTAACGTCAAGCCAAATTGCATCTCATTTATGCTCTGTAACGTCAAGCCAAATTGCATCTCGTATTCATGTTATGTAACGTCAAGCCAAATTGCATCTCATTCCTGCTATGTAACGTCAAACCAAATTGCATCTCATTCATGCTATGTAACGTCAAACCAAATTGCATCTCATTCATGCTATGTAACGTTAAGCCAAATTGCAACTCGTATTCATGCTATGTAACGTCAAGCCAAATTGCATCTCATTCATGCTATGTAACGTCAAACCAAATTGCATCTCATTTATGCTATGTAACGTCAAGCCAAATTGCATCTCATTAATGTGATGTAACGTCAAGCCAAATTGCATCTCATTTATGCTATGTAACGTCAAACCAAATTGCATCTCATTCATGCTATGTAACGTCAAGCCAAATTGCATCTCATTCATGCTATGTAACGTTAAGCCAAATTGCATCTCGCATTCATGCGATGTAACGTCAAGCCAAATTGCAGCTCGTCAACATCGTATCATAGCCTTACCAATATAAAATATATAGACAATTATCATATAAAGACATTTATTATTTATGCAATCTTAATAACCGCATTAACCGTTAACTGGTAGACGCATCTGGATCAACGACATAATAATTTTGGTTTCTATACGACAATAACCTACTATCGGAACGATGTGTTCGAAGTTAAGACTGCATAAATAAAAATAAAAATAAATTAAACTGTGTTGTGCAGCAACCGTCACACTTAAGTGGGTGGACTGTCTTTGACTTAGACATGGCGTATGATTTAGAATTATATACACAGATTTGTAATAGTAGGAACATTTGAATCAATTTCAATAATCCCAACTGTCTCAATGATTGATTGACTTTGATAAGATTACTCAGAATGTCATAGTCTTTAACAAGCAGAAATATTGCTATTACACTGACCCAATATGAAAACTTTATACTTTGTATGTTTGAATATTTCTTTTGTTAACATACAAGTTTAGGCTGCATTTACATGTATAAGAAGCAAAATATCGAATTAAACTGTGTTTTGCGGCAATCGTCACACATAAGTGGGTGGACTGTATTTGACTCAGACATTGCGTTTGTTTTAGAATTATAACACAGATCTGTAAAAGTATGAACATTTGAATCAATTTTTAAAATCCTAACAGTCTCAATAATTGATTTACTTCGACAAGATAAAACCCGAATGACATAGTATTAACAAGCAGAAATATTGCTATTACACTGACCCAATATGAAAACTTTATACTTTGTATGTTTGAATATTTCTTTTGTTAACATACATGTTCGGAAACGTGTTATACATTGCTATTAGGATTTAATTGAGGATAATCATTATGTTTTTTTCCCTCAAAAAATTCCAAAGGAATGGTCTGTGTACAAATAAACCTTTTCCTTACATTGTACGTGCGCAACATCCGGTTTTCACTTACATGTTTTACACAGACAAGTAATCATGTGTTGCTTAGCACAGAAAGAAAAATATTCTTTTAATAAAACACCTTTATTTAGCAATTTTCTTTCTGAAACTGAGAAATATCAGGCTATTGGTATGCCCCAGATGTTCAATAATAAGTATTCTTTCTTTAACATAATTGAGTATCTTACATATTTTATAATTATATTATGTAAATTACATAATTAATAATACTGTGGTTATAAACTACATCAGAATTAGTTATTACACAATTACCTTTTGTTTTATCCAAGTAATATATAAAACAATTTCACCTGTTATGATGTATTATCATTACATTGCTTTATTTCAGACACTAAACGAGCAGTGATAATGACGACGTTGATATTTTTCTCCGTTATATGTCTGCCTCAAGCGTTTGCACTTAAACGTAAGTCCGTTATTCTCTTACAATATACAGTCAAAACTTTTTTAGCAGCCAGTCAAAGGAAAGCGCAAAAGTGGCCTGTGAATACAGGTTGAAAGCATAATACGGGAAATAGCAAATGAGGCTGCTTAAGACAAGTGGCTGCTTAAAAGAGGTGACCGCTTACACAGGCTTGACTGTATAGATATTCTGCACATTATTTGTTATTATTTCACGGATAAGGTAGCACTTTGTTACGAGGTAGTCAAGGTAGACAATACCATATTATGTTTGGAGCTTAAAAAGTACATGAAAAATACCCGTTTTAACTAAATATAATACGAGATTTTGGAATGGCATACTTTAAAACAAAGTCAAAAATTCGCAGCCCAAGTTCAATTACCAGAACACACTTTGCTTGTTTCTATGGATGTCATCTCATTTTATACAAATATCCCTCACGATGAAGGTATTGAAGCGTGCAGGGAAGTATGGGACAATATATCGATAAACGATCCACCAACAAAATAACTATTTAGCTTCCAACCACCGTTTTAAAGTGTAACAACTTTGAATTCAATGGTGAACATTGTTGTATAATTATACAAGACAAACACAAGTTAACTAAGTTTATTAAAAGTCCGTTTATTCTAACTTAAACACAAGTAACATAATCTAGCTAAGTTTTATCTAATTCGACAGTAACATGATATGACTTAAATAAAACCTAAACGTGTCTCCCCAGACTGCGCAAATCTTATAATCGCTTCGTGATTTCATGACTTTTATTGATTATTAATTACTCGATGTATCTACTGGCTCGCTCTTAGCCTTGTACACCTGATCATTTTATTAGTCATTTAAATGCTAATTACAGATTACTTTCTACGTCAGTCATTGAGATGCGATAATTTATCAACCAGGTTGACTTCCGTATGCGCATTTTTCTTAGTATTTTTCACGGTTTATACAATTTATACAAATCTTATCTAAAATTCTTACGTTTTGCGCCATTTCTGTTGCAACATTACCTTCAGATCAATGTTACTGCTATAGGTAATCGCATGGTACCTTCATATCCGATGTGTTCTTGGGCCGTCTAGAACAAAGAATACTTCAAGTAGCTCCGTTACAGTTACTTTCTTGGCTCCGTTTTATTGATGATATTGACATGCGACGGTACCATGGCCGTGATAGCCTTGGTGAGTTTATTAATTTCGTTAACAACGTTTACCCCTAGTATAAATTTCACTGTAGAAATATCAAATGAACACATATTTTAGACATGACGTCTACGATTATAAACAATACAGTACACACTGAATTATATTCAAAACCAACAGATACACATCAGTACCTTCTTCGATACAGTTGTCATCCTAAACATATTTGTTTTCCCTGGAAACCGAATGAAGCATACAGACGGCCTCAGGATCTGTGTGACTTACTTGTACGAGCAAAGATAAGGCTCTGGTGAAGATTCTGTAGTTGGAAAATCTGGTCCTTGTGACTTATCACGTTGTCATACATCTAAAACTATGCCAGAATCATTTACAATTAAACAAATTTCTACGGAATCCAGTAGTTCCGTTAAGTGCCACGGTACTTGTAAAACGGCTAACGCCGTGTATGTAATTACATGTTCTAAATGAAGTAAACAGTATATCGGCGAAACTAAACTGTCGTTGAGCCAGCGTGTAAATCTGTAAAGATCAGATTGGGAAACTCGCCGGAACATTTCAGCAGTGACGGGCATACGTTTGCCTAAGTAATATCACACTGATATCGCAAAGATCGTGAAATTAATTGGATTACACGATTCATTACTTTTTATTCATTAGGTTTTAACAAATGCAATGGTTCTGCATAACTTGATATGTTTGAATATACTATTTTTTTATAAACATAAATTCAGATAAAACTATACTTCGTTTCTCTTATTGGTGTATACAGCGTCATGGCGCTAAAGAGTACACGACGTTGTGTGACGTCATGTCAGAGTGACGTTTTCTTTGATTAATAACAACTTTGCTTTTCACATTTCACGCGGCACAGTTTGAATTTTATAGGCGTATTTAACTTAAAACACAGTATTTTACAATTTGCTCGTTATTTTTGTGTAGAATATGCGCGCTTAAAGGGGCACAATTCTATTTTTTTGTGATTTTTTTATACTTCCATGTTTTTATCATCGTAATCGTTATTTGACATTTTAAACATTATCATTTGCGCTCTTTTCATTTCCATCCCCTGAAGCAGGAATATATATTCTGAAGGCGCTCGTTTTTTTAAATAATATTAAAGAATTCAGTATTGGTTGGGTGTATTAATTAATTTATTAATTGAGTAATTTATCACCTCTCCCATATTTATGAAAAAATTATATATTAAATCTTTTTCTCCTTTCTTAGACTAATCATAGAATATTGTATCCCCCGCCGTTGGCGTCGGCGTCAACGTCGGCGTTGGCTTTTCGGGTTAATTATTTTTATCGGGTAAGATAGTTATGAAACCACCCATTGCATATCAAACAAACTTCACATTTGTGTTCAGCATCATTAATGGAATGCACAGAGATCAGAACCACAACTTTGTGTTGCATTAAGGCAGAGTTATGGCCCTTGGGACGATACATATACTTTGTTTTTTCTTTCCACTCTGGAGATGATACATAGACTTTGTTATTTTATTCCAATCTGGGGATGATAAATATACTTTAATATTTTATTCCAATCTCGGGATGATACATAGTAAGAGGTTATTAACCGGGATTGGTGTGCCTCTTGGTAATATTGGCACATTAAAGCGATATGAGGCCTCATCTCGCTATGGGCCAACTAAGGTATTGCCTCTCTTGGGGTCGAACTTCAATTTTATAAGTATAGTAAACAAACAAATACTAAATAAACTTTATAGTACATGTATTATATGTTTAGGAAAACATTGCAGATGTTTCCATTATATATTTAATATGTATTATGTTTATCATAAATAAATCACTTATTATATGATTGAAACTTTATCCAAGGAACTATATCTCTGATTCCTTGGTTTGCAAAACAAAAGCAAACGTTATTAGCATCATAAATGTTAGTGCGACATATTGCACATCTCTAGGAGCCTTTTAAAAAAAAAATAGTTTGCGTCTCCTGAGTTATGGACAGCAGAAAGGATATCCAAATAATTAAGAAGCTGTCCATTAACGCCTTATTTAATCAAGCTACATAAATGGATGCTGGTCACAAAATACTTTTTGACGTGGGTTTTTCTTTGGTTATAAATGTTTCTTGCATAATATAAATTTCACAGTGTGTACCTAAACTGTTAGGAGAGAAACATATGTCAACGATCAAGTTAGCTCAGTCGGTAGAGCACTTGTCTAGTAAGTGAAAGGTCCCAAGTTCGAGTCTGCAATGGCTGCATATTTTTTTTGCCTTATTACATAAACAGAATACATGTCTATACTATAGTTTACACTGTGCAGAAAGCCAGTCTGTTTTTTTACTGGGGTTTCAAAACAACTTCAAAACAGTCATAGAAGACAAAAGAACCAATCTCAGTACAGCCACCGTCCTTCTGTAGTAACCTTTAATTTCTCACAAAATGTGTTTATACTACCGGAGCGAGGATTGATCCGACAACATCAGCAGTGAGAAGTAAATGGTTATTTGACAACAACACTATGGACAACTCTGCCACAGAAGGAACCATTTGTATAATTCTAAACACCAGACATTCATACTGTATTCAAGCATAAATCGAGTTCTTGCAGTTTAAATATGACTTTACCAAATGTATATTTCTGAACAAATGTTGGAAACGTCTAGGACACAGGACTAGACTAAAATTTAAGAGAAGTCTCTGGACATGGCAGTAATTTGAACCTCCATCTCCCATGTACCAAGAAAAAACAACAGCATTGTGCATGACTGCATACATAAGCCAACACATTTACTTAATTTCCCAAATTAGCAGCTGAGGCATCCAAATATATATGAAATATACAATCTGGACATAGGTTCCCTTCAGTTCTTGTCCAGACACTTCTACAATCTGGTTGTAATTCTAAACAAGACAAACAGAATAGACAAAAATATAGACCATGTATGATTATAAACTGCAGCCCACGGAAAATATACTTTTCGAATGTAAGGCAATCAGAAAGAGTAAGCATTAGTTAGTAGCATTTTGTCCATGCAGCAGCAAACATTATAAAAAAATATACATTTTTAAAAGAGAATAATTTCATTAAAAATTAAAACAGACATTTCTTTTTTCACTATATCTAAGCCATCTTTTTTCATGTTGTTCGCAACTGCTGGGATTCGAACCCAGAATTTTTCAAAAGTGTAGATGTGTTTGCCAGTTACACCACAGAAGCCTATCATGTTGTACTAAGATAATGGACTTAAATATTTACCGAATCAAATTATGTAAATTAGTAGAAATTAATATTTAAAATAGCCAAAATTTCTATTAATAAAATGCACTCTTGTAACACAGCACTACATGTTTTGTTTCATCAAGCATCAAGGTTGTGGGTTAGATGACTGATCTCCGGGGCTGGTCAATGTAAAACAGTCGTTCCGATGGGTTTTTAAATCGAGGATCCATGTGGCGGTGCTATACACTGAGCACACTGAAGAACCAGAAGAAATATACAGTTGGTTTCAATCTGTAACCTGCACTATTTCCCTTGAACGTAAAAAAGATCAACACTCTTCTCGGGTAATCGCCAATATGGGATGTTTATGTCTGTAAAAGTAGGTAAACTACTTTCGCGCCAAACACCATGACAACTACAGATATTAAAACAAGAAAATATCGGTGGAACCGATGGATGCTCCCCAAGTGAGTGTTTGACTCTGTACCAGCTACTTGGTTAAAAAAATACCAAACTGCATAGCAGGTAACGATGCATCCTAGCAAGTTTCACAAAATTCCAACATGGGTTTGTAGAAAATAGCGCGGGTAATAATTTGGTCACAGACTCAATCAAAAGGCCATAACTGTGTGAAAATTCACCGAACCGAACACAAGGACAATATGCGCATCTGCACTTGGTAACGATGCATCCTAGCAAGTTTCACAAAATTCCAACATTGGGGTGTAGAGAAATAGCACTGATAATAATATGGTCATAGACTCAATCAAAGGGCCATAACTTCGTGAAAAAAACATCGAACCGGTACAGATAGACATTTGCGCATCTGCACTTGGTAATGACGCATCCTAGCATGTTTCATAAAATTCCAACATGGGGTTGAAGAGAAATAGCGCGGACAATAATTTGGTCACAGACAGAATGTAAGGGCCATAACTGTGTGAACAATAACCGAACCGAACACAAAGACAATATGCGCATCTGCACTTGGTAACGATGCATCCTAGCAAGTTTCACAAAATTCCAACATGGAGTTGTAGAGAAATAGCGCTGATAATAATATGGTCATAGACTCAATCAAAGGGTCATAACTCCGTGAAAAAACATCAAACCGGTACAGATAAACAATATGCGCATCTGCACTTGGTAATGACGCATCCTAGCATGTTTCACGAAATTCCAACATGGGGTTGTAGAGAAATAGCAGACAATAATTTGGTCATAGACTCAATCAAAGGGCTATAACTCCATGAAAAATCATCAGACTTGAACACAAAGACAATATGCGCATCTGCACTTGGTATGATGCATCCTAGCATGTTTCACAAAATTCCAACATGGTGTTGTAGAGAAATAGCGCGGACAAGAATTTGGTCACAAATAGGATCAAAGGGCCACAACTCCGTGAAAAGTCATCGAACCGGAACACAATGACAATATGCGAATCTGCACTTGTAAATGATACATCCTAGCAAATTTCATAAAATTCCAACTAGAGGTTGAAGAGAAATAGCCCGGACAAAAACTAGAGGACGGACACACGCACGCACGCACGAAGCGGCGACTATATGCTTCCCCCCTTTGGGGGAGCATAAAAAAATGTTGATGTTTACAAGGACTCCTGACTAAATGTTGATGAAATAGAACACAAATGATTATTAATTTGGCATGAGTGTTCACAAAATCTCAACTAGTTGCCTTTCCATCTCTATATAATTCCTTGATGTTATGTCCATAAATTTTAGGTTAGCAACTTTCACAGCACACACTATGACAAATACAGATATTTAAACATATGGTAGATGTTTGCAAAATGTTGGGTTGGTGACTGTTGTGCCACACATCATGACAACTACAGATATAAAAAAAAATGGTTGCAGTTTATGTTCTCTCAGCACACTGTGAGTTTGGGTCCGACTGTAGCTTCAATTTCACATGCTGTGGCCCACGGGTGATGGTGGTTTTATCAACCTACCAGTTCATCTACTTTAATTTTGTGTTAAAAACAGGTAGTGGTCTCGTCAACCTTAATTAAGGATATGTTTTATGGCACGCCAAATATACAGCAAGAACACTGACAATTGTGGATAGGTGAGAACCAGTTATGATCTGTTGAACTAACTAGTGCTATAATTATGTAATTGAAAAGTATTTATGAGTAATAAAATATTTAGCATTAGTTTATTTTAATTCAATTAAAACAATTTTAGGCAAAACACTAATCACTATCATATATATCACCAACATTGCCGATGACACAATCAACCACGTGGATACTATTTGTAAATATTGCCAATTGTGCAGGAAATTGATTACCATACCCGATGTAGTGAATGTACATTAGTCACTTACAGCAGTCTTGCTGTTAAGCTAGCTTTTATAGCCATGCAAAAGTGCACTGACTGTATTGGAAGTTGAGCAACGATGTACAGTGTTAGGGGAGTGTTAGTACTTGGATGGGTGACCGATGTTACTTTAATGGCAACGAAGATAAACTTTCGAACCTGTGCCAGCACGAATCTCTCTTTCTTTTGAATGGGATGGGATATGGCAATGAACTGCTGAAAGCCACAGGATGTGCTGTTCGGTATAAGCCCTAAAGATAAAGAGGGGAAGATTGTAATGAGTGTACGTATAGTCACTAACAACAGTCTTTTCTATTAAGCTAGCTTTTACAGCGACATGGTTAAGCAACGATGTACAAGGTAAGTACTTGGGTGGTTAACCGATGTCACTTTAGCGATAGATCTATTCATAATTTTCGGAAGTGATCGAATTCAGGTCATGATCGAAAATACGTTACGGCACCATACAATTGTAAACATCAAACAATTGTTCATTTATTTTCTACTCTCGCAAGATGGACATGGTTATTTTGAGAGCCATTTCCAGGACAAAAATGATACGATAATACGCAACAATTATCTATACACGTATATTTACCTTTGATAACACCAGCGAACTGTTGAAAACGCAAAATAATATATAAACAGAATTCGGAATACTTTTCATTTTACCCGCAATTACTTTGACCGAAACTTTGCGGAACATATTTACTGCAGAGCAATGACTTTGTCGTCTGGTTTGGTATTTTAATTAAGAATTTTATTTATCAAAAAAGTTTTATTATTTTAATATTATTATTACAGTAATTTTTTTGAAACAAGATTTTGTAAGTTTTATTTTATTTGGAATAATAGTCACGAGGCAACGTATGGATTAAAGGTCGTCATGTTTTATTTAAAATGCACCACTTCTCGCTGAGTTCTAGATGTCGCTCGAGTGATACCGTAACAGGTTCGTTATTAAAATAGTAATATCTTATTATCAAAAAAATAATCAATTTTATATATTTTTTACTTATTATTTATTTATTTATATATCTATTTATTTATTTACTCAGTTATTCAGTTATACATTAATTTATTTATTAATTGATCTACCTATTTATGTTTTAATTTATTTTATTTATAAATCTAGAGTAGCTATAAGTTAATATCGCAGTTTATAAACTTCACTGCGTACCCTTAAAACAGATAGCGTACTGTTACTTCCCTTTAAGTTATTGCTCTTTTGTGTATGCGCGTCATGACGACGCGGTCATAATGTGCATAAGTTTACAAAACTGAATTTATTCAAAGATTAAAACTAAATAAACTTGCACCAAGGTGTGAATTGCGAGAAAAAACCAACTGGCTTAATGCATATTTAGTTCTTTTAGCGGTATTTCTCCGAGCCAGTTGCATAAAAACTTTTCACGTCGTGTTTTGTTTTGCATTTCGTTTTTTGTCTTCAAGGACTTATACAAATAGATTCTATATAATTCTCTTGATGTCTTCCACAAAATGCAAAATTCCAGCGGACACTTCGTTTGCACAATCATTACATATAGTCTGTGCTATCGGTTGGTCTAACTCCAAAAGTGTGTTAGATAGAGAGTCGATGACTCCTGCTATTTTACTTGTTGATAATGGTTGTCGTCGTTGGAAGCGCGTGTGTGAGTGCGTGAATAGAGGGGTTTGGCATATATTCCATTCATAATTCCCTAAGAGTTTAAACTAAAATACTATAGCACAGAATGAAATCAAAATGGATTTTTGGCAGTCACATATAGATTTTTGGCCCACACCTATGGATTTTTGGCATTGTCGTGACACGTGACATCAAATATGCCCGGTAGTCTAAAACAATATCATGCAAAAAAACAAACTTATTTTGTTACTCTACATAGTAACACTTGTAATAAAATTTGATATTTTATTCCAATCTTGGGATGGTACATAGACTATGTTTTTTTATTCCAATCTGGGGATGATACATAGACTTTGTTTTTGTATTCCAATCTGGGGATGATACATAGACTTTGATATTTTGTTCAAATCTGGAGATGGTACATAGACTTTGTTTTTTATTCCAATCTGGGGATGGTACATATACTTTGTTATTTTATTCCAATCTGGGGATGAAACATATACTTTGTTATTTTATTCCAATCTGGGGATGATACATAGACTGTTTTTTTATTCCAATCTGGGGATGATACATATACTTTGTTTTTTTTATTCCAATTTGGGGATGATACATAGACTTTGTTATTTCATTCCAATCTGGGAAAAATGCATATACTTTGTTTTTTTCATTCCAATATGGGGATTATATATAGACTTTGTTATTTTATTCCAATCTGGGGATGATACATAGACTTTGTTATTTTATTTCAATCTGGGGATGAAACATTGACTTTGTTATTCTATTCCAATCTGGGCATGATACATGTACTTTGTTATTTTATTCCAATCTGGGGATGAAGCATATAATTTGATACTTATTCCAACCTGGGGATGATAAATAGACTTTGTTATTTTATTCCAATCTGGGCATAAAATATATACTTTTTTATTTTATTCCAATCTGGGCATGAAACATATACTTTGTTTTTTATTCCAATCTGGGGATGACACATAGACTTTGGTATTTTATTTCAATCAG
Source organism: Panopea generosa (assembly GCA_029582155.1). Classification (NCBI taxonomy): domain Eukaryota; kingdom Metazoa; phylum Mollusca; class Bivalvia; order Adapedonta; family Hiatellidae; genus Panopea; species Panopea generosa. The sequence goes on along the minus strand of CM055904.1, from coordinate 43,667,671 downwards.
GGGATGATACATAGAATTTGTTATTTTAATCCAATCTGGTGATAATACATAGAATTTGATATTTTGTTCCAAACTGAGGATGATACATAGACTTTGATTTTTATTCCAATCTGAGGATGATACAGATACTTTGATATTACATTCCAGTCTGGGGATGATTCATTGACTTTGAAATTTTTTTTCCAATCTGGGGATGATACATAAAATTTGTTCTTTTTTCCAATCTGGGGATAATAGATAGACTTTGATATTTCTTTCCAATCTGGGGATAATACTTAGATATTTTATTCCAATCTGGGGATGATACATAGACTTTGATATTTCTTTCCAATCTGAGGATAATACTTAGATATTTTATTCCAATCTGGGGATGATACATAAACATTACTTTTTATTTGAATCTGGGATTGATACATATACTTTACTATTTTATTCAAATCTGGGGATGATACAAAGACATTGATATTCTATTCCAATCTGGGGATGATACAAAGACTTTGATTTTTATTCAAATCTGGGGATGATACATAGACTTTGATATTTTATTCCAATCTGCGGATGGTACATAGACTTTAATATTTCATTGCAATCTGGGGATGATACCTAGACTTTGATATTTTATTCCAATCTGGGGATGATACATAAACATTGATTTTTATTCCAATTTCGGGATGATACATAGAATTTGTTTTCTATTCCAATCTTGGGATGATACATAGAATTTGATATTTTATTCCAATATGGGGATGATACATAGGATTTGTTTTTATTCCAATTTGGGGATGATACATAGACTTTGTTATTTTATTCCTATCTGGGGATTATAAAAAAACTTAAGACTTTGATATTTCATTCCTATCTAGGGATGATACATAGACTTTGATATTTTATTCCAATCTGGGGATGATACATACACATTGCTTTTTATTCGAATCTGGGATTGATACATATACTTTACTATTTTATTCAAATCTGGGGATGATACAAAGACATTGATATTCTATTCAAATCTGGGGATGATACATAAACTTTGTTATTTTATTCCAATCTGAGGATGACACATAGATTTGATATTTTATTTTTATCTGGGGATGATACATATACTTTGATATTTTATTCCAATCTGGGGATGCTACATATACTTTGTTATAATCCAATCTAGGGATGCTACATAGACTTTGTTTTTTATTCCAATCTGGGGATGATACAAAGACATTGATATTCTATTCCAATCTGGGGATGATACATGTACTTTGTTTTTTATTCAAATCTGGGGATGATACATAGACTTTGATATTTTATTCCAATCTGAGGATGGTACATAGACTTTGGTATTTCATTGCAATTTGGGGATGATACATAGACTTTGATACTTTATTCCAATCTGGGGATGATACATAAACATTGATTTTTATTCCAATTTGGGGATGATACATAGAATTTGTTTTCTATTCTAATCTTGGGATGATACATAGAATTTGATATTTTATTCCAATATGGGGATAATACATAGACTTTGTTTTTATTCCAATTTGGGGATGATATATAGACTTTGTTATTTTATTTCTATCTGGGGATGATATAAAGACTTTAGACTTTGATATTTCATTCCTATCTGGGGATGATACATACACATTGTTTTTTATTCGAATCTGGGATTTATACATATACTTTACTATTTTATTCAAATCTTGGGAGGATACAAAGACATTGATATTCTATTCCAATCTGGGGATGATACATAAACTTTGTTATTTTATTACAATCTGAGAATGATACATAGACTTTGATATTTTATTCTTATCTGGGGATGATATATATACTTTGTTATTTTATTCCAATATGGGGATGCTACATATACTTCGTTATTTTATTCCAATCTGGGGAGGCTACATAGACTTTATTTTTTATTCCAATCTGGGGATGATACATAGATTTTGATATGTTATTCCAATCTGGAGATGATACAAAAACTTTGTTATTTAATTCCAATATGTGTTTGATACCCGGACTTTATTTTTTATTCCAATCTGGGGATGATACATAGACTTTGATATTTTATTCTTATTTGGGGATGATACATAGATTTTGATATGTTATTCCAATTTGGGGATGATACAAAAACTTTGTTATTTAATTCCAATATGTGTTTGATACCCGGACTTTATTTTTTATTCCAATCTGGGGATGATACATAGACTTTGATATTTTATTCTTATTTGGGGATGATACATATACTTTGATATTTTATTCCAATCTGGGGATGCTACATATACTTTGTTATAATCCAATCTAGGGATGCTACATAGACTTTGTTTTTTATTCCAATCTGGGGATGATACAAAGACATTGATATTCTATTCCAATCTGGGGATGATACATAGACTTTGTTTTTTATTCCAATCTGGGGATGATACATAGACTTTGTTATTTTATTCCAATCTGGGGATGATACATAGACTTTGTTATTTTATTCCAATCTGGGGATGCTATATATACTTTGTTATTTTATACCACTCTTGGGATGATACATAAATTTTGTCTTTCATTCAAATCTGATGACGCTACATATACTTTGTTATTTTATTCCAATCTGGGGATGGTACATATATTTTGTTATTTTATTCCAATATGGGGATGATACATATACTTTGTTATTTTATTCCAATCTGGGGATGATACATAAACTTTGATATTTTATTCCAATCTTTGGATGAAACATATACTTTGCCATTTTATTCAAATCTGGGAATGGTACATAGACTTTGTTTTTCATTCCAATCTGGGGATGGTACGTATACTTTGTTGTTTATATTCCAATCTGGGGATAATAAATATACTTTGCTTTTTTTTGCAGATCTTGGGATGGTACATAGACTTTGCTATTTTATTCAAATCTCGTTTTTATGCATGGTTGTATTTTTCTATATGCATATCTGTGCAAATGTGTATGCATGTGTATGTGTGACCACCTATATGTGTATATGAAGGCTTGTGTATCTCTGGACGTGAACACATATTTACGGGTATGCATGGATAAGCATGTACACATGTATGTGTATATGTTTGTATGTGTATGTTCGTATGTGTATGTATGCGTGTGGGTATACATGTGTATGTGTTCACACTCGTGTGTCTGCAAATACGTACATATTAATTACGTCGATAAAGAAACAATTACATCCGCTAAACAATGTCTTTTACAATTTGCTCAATCAATGTTAATGGCTTAAGAGAAAGCAAAAAGCGCAACAAGGTATTCCACTGGCTACATAAAAAAGGATTTGATATAATCTTATTGCAAGAAACACACTGTAAAGATGATTTTGAATCTAAGATGTGGGGTAATCAGTGGGGTGGGACAAACATTTGGAATAACGGTAACAGCTCGTCAAGAGGGGTAGCGATACTGTTAAAAAAACAGCTCCATCTTAATATATCTCAAATCTTAAAAGATGACAATGGTAGATTATTAAGCATCTATGTCGATTGCACAAACGGTTCAAATTACAGAATAACCACCATTTACGCACCAAACATAGGAAAAGCTAGAAAATTATTCTTTAAAGACATTAGTGGCAAACTAACCTGTGATGAAAATTCACAACATATTGACGGAGGTGATTTTAACTGTGTAATGAATAGCAAAAATGACCGCAGATCTAATGCGTGTCATTATACTAGAGAGGAAGGGCTAACGGAATTAACAGATATGATTTCTGAGCTCGATTTGGAAGACGTATGGCGAAGACGATATCCACACAAGGCTGAGTTCACTTTTTCACGTGCTTCAGCAAAGTCACGCATAGATTATTTCTTGACCAGTAAAACGATTGATAACGAAATTGACCAATTAAAGATACGTCACTTTCAATACTCAGACCATGATGTTATATCATTACGATTAAATTCAGAAAAAATCGAACGAGGACCGGGTCTATGGAAATTAAACGCTAGTATTTTAGATCAACTAGTTTATAAACAAACTATAGAAATGTTCTGGAAATCCTGGAAGACAAAAATTAACGAATTTAAATCCAAAAAAGAATGGTGGGACATTACAAAACACAAAATAAAAATCATCTGAATGGACTACTGCAAACAACAATCAAAAAAATATACGCAAATAAAATATCTTGAAAACAAAATACAGACCCTCAAAAATAACAATGATACAGAAAAATCTGAAATGATATCCACATTATCGAACGAAGTTGACAAGTATTATGAACTTCAATCGAATGCGGCTAAGATCAGGTCAAAAGCGAACTTTATTGAACAAAACGAAAAATCAACTAAATATTTTTTCAATCTCGAAAAAAAAGAGGAAAACAAAAACTTTGGTCAAAAATAAAATGCACAAATGGTGATATTAAACATGACATAAGCTCCATACTCAAGGAGCAAACAACATTCTATAAAAACCTTTTCGCTTCGGAAGAAATCAATATAAGTTCGGCGAACTCTCTTCTATCGAATTTAGAAAAAAAAGGTAAAAAACAGGATGCAGATCAACTTGATTCAGACATATCCTTATATGAAATCGAGACCGCAATTTTTAAATTCAAGAAAAATAAATCCCCAGGGGAGGATGGAATTATTGCAGAATGGTACCAAACCTTCTGGCATCTCATAAAATACGAATTTGCATCAGTAATCAACGAAATATGTGAAGACAATAATCTATCTAGTTCCCAGTGCAAAGGAGTACTCTCCCTTATTTACAAGAATGGCGAACGTGAAAATCTTAAGAACTGGCGCCCTTTAACACTATTAAATGTTGACTACAAAATAATAGCCAAATGCTTCTCTGAAAGAATTAAACCTCTATTACCGGAACTCATTCACTCAAATCAAAAAGGTTACGTCGACGGCCGGTATATCAACGAAGCTAATCGGTTAATTCAAGATATTATAGAATACGCAGACACTGAAAACATTAACGGTATTATAGTTTTTCTAGACCAAACAAAGGCTTTCGATAGGGTGGAATGGAAATGGATTAACTTATGCTTAAATCGCTTTGGTTTTGGTGAAAAATTCACGAACTGGATTTTCATGTTATTAAAATCATCAAAAACCGCTATACAAACCAACGGCTTTATATCAGAATATTTCGAGATATCGAAATCTATAAAGCAAGGCTGTCCGATAGCGCCGATTTTATATATTCTTCAAGCAGAAGCTATGGCCTGTGCTATACGGAATGATAATAATATAAACGTAATACTGCTTCCAGCCCATAACAATATACAACTTGAAATCAAATTAAACCAATATGTTGACGACACGCATTTTTTTGCTAGAAACGAAATCATTGCTGTTCATATTTAAACAATTAAGAATATATGAAAACGCATCGGGTGCTAAAATAAATAAAGATAAAACTCAAGGCCTCTTTATAGGCAGACTTAAAGATAAAACATCTACTTTCAAACAAATCAAATGGACCAAATCTAATGTGAAAACGCTAGGTGTATCCCATGGATACGACATTGATAATGATGCAATATGGCTGAATAAGATCAATAAAATAAAAACGTGTTTACAAGTATGGAAGTCGCGCGATCTTACCTATCAAGGAAAAGTTCTTATTTTAAAAACATTTGTATTATCTAAAATAAATTTTGAATTAGAAATGCGAGGAATTCCAGATAAATATGCATCTGACTTACAAAATATTATGCTACAGTTCATTTGGAAAAATAAAAAACCTTTAGTTTCGAAGGCAAAAATATACCAAAACACTAAATATGGCGGACTTGGTATGATTAATCTTAATAATGTAATTCGATGTATGCAAATTAAAACCATCTATAAGATTTTAAATACGAAACTTGACCACTGGAATGCTATTGGAAAATATAATCTGAAATCTGCTGACACACACTTTGCACAATACTACTTCTTATGTCAATGCTCCTGTATTGAAGGACTTCAATACCCAAATCAAAACCGAGTATCCAAATTTTACAAAAAAAAGCAATCTCTGCATGGGTATCATTTCGTAAATTATTTACAATCACAAACATTGATGAGATCCGTAATCTTGCACTTTTTGGAAATCATGAGATTATTTTTTCAAATAAACCTCTCTTTCTAAAATCATTTTCAAAAAGCAACATTAAAACGCTATCCGATATATGGGACACGAACCTTTATTTCTGAAAACACGCTCCTTGGCAAGCTACAATTCGCCCAAAACTTGATTGCCGAATGGTCAGTACTTAAAAAATCAATTCCGCAAAAATTCATTAACGCCTTAAAGACAAATGATTATCGAATAGAACAAAATTTAACTTCTAATTTACTTATGAAAGACACAAACATTCTAAATTTCAAGAAAGAACTTATTTCACCAAATAAACTCAAGACGAAACAAATACTTGTCTTTACAAATTCGCATAGCAATAAAAACCCGTCACGAAATACAGAAATAAAATGGGAAGAACAACTCTTAGCAAATAATGTCGAGTGGAAGCATATATGGATGAATATTAAAAGCTCGTACAGTTCCAACAAAGCCAAGCAGTTCCAATGGAAATTTCTTCATAATGCATTTTTTACGGAACACAGATTGAATATAATGCGATTATCAAATGGATTATGTAACATGTGCAAAAAGGAAAGAGAAACTTTAATCCATCTATTCTTTAGATGCGATTATATAAAACCCATCATAAAACATCTAGAAGTCGTAATTAATGATCTTATAGATATACTCGACATCGAACCGCGCAATTTGAATTACGATTCAATAGCACTTGGCTTTTACAGGCCTCCTATGAAATGCAATATTTTAAATACTGTAATATTTGAAGCAAAGTGGCATATATGGAAATATAGGAACAGCTTTAAATTTGACAAAAAGTCATTCAACTCTGATACACTCTCATCAATTATTATTCGCTCAATAAAAGACCAACTAAAATGGCTAAATCCCAGGCGAGAAAATAAAACCGCGATTAAGTATTTATCAGACTTGCAGACGACAAATGCGTAATCTGACGATAACTACACCTGTATAATAATGTATTCTTTACCGATATAAATCGAGTAAGAAGTGCTCAATTAAAAAATAGTTATGTACATAGATGAAGCTATGATACATCCACGATTTTTTCATGCAACCTACACTATTTTACTTGAATATTAGTGAATGTATTTTAATGTTCGTACTAGACATTACCTGCATAACCTCCTTGGCTTTCGTTTCGACAAGGACAATGAATGGGTAACCGGTTGTATACAAACTGGCTTCACTGTACATCGTCTAATTTTCTTAAGCCACCCCTCATCATCTAATTATACATATTCTTATTAGTAAGACAATATGCAGATGAGAGGAAGGCGATACATAGACAAATATGTCATATACCCAGTCGAAGTGAACGAGTGCATGAACAAATGTCTAATTCACTCACTAAACGAATATACGAACGAATAAAAGAATGAAAAAACGAATGAATGAGCTGACGAATGAACGACAGAACATATCAGTGAATGATTTATAGAACTTAATTTATTAATAAAAAATGCATGATGGATAATTGAATGAAAAAAATATGCTTATTCAAATCGAACTGTTATATTGTCATGTTATGTTTGTATGTACGTATAAATAATAAACGGGTCACAATATGGCTAAAAAAACAAATATGGGGATGATACATTGACTTTGTTATTTTATTCAAATCAGGGGATGATACATAGACTTTGATATTTTTTTCCAATCTGGGGATGATACATAGACTTTGCTATTTTATTCAAATCTGGGAATGGTACATAGACTTTAGTTTTTTATTCTTATCTGTGGATGGTATATATACTTTGTTTTTTTATTCCAATCTGGGGATGATACAGTAACTTTGATAGTTTATTCAAATCTGGGGATGAAACATATACCTTGCTATTTTATTTAAATCTGGGGATGGTACATAGACTTTGTTTTTTTATTCCAATCTGGGGATGGTACATATACTTTGTTTTTTTATTCCAATCTGGGGATGATACATAGACTTTGATATTTTGTTCAAATCTGGGGATGATACATAGACTTTGCTATTTTATTCAATTCTGGGGATGGTACATCGACTTTGTTTTTTATTCTAATCTGGGGATGATACATAGACTTTATTATTTATTCCAATCTGGGGATGATACATAGACTCTGATATTTTATTCAAATTTGGGGATGATGCAAAGACTTTGTTTTTTTATTCCAATTTGGGGATGATACATAGACTTGGATATTTTGTTCAAATTTGGGAATGATACATAGATTTTGATATTTTTTTCCAATCTGGGGATATAAGATAGACTTTGATATTTCATTCCAATCTTGGGATGATACATGAACATTGTTATTTTATTCAAATCTGGGGAGAATACATATACTTTCGTATTTTATTCAAATCTGGGGATGGTACATAGACTTTGGTTTGTTTATTCAATCTGGGGATGATACGTAGAATTTGATATTTTGTTCAAATCTGGGGATGTTACATAGTCTTTGTTTTTTTCATTCCAATCTCGGGATGGTACATACACTTTTTTTTTATTCCAATCATGGGATGGTACATATACTTTGATATTTTATTTCAATCTGGGATAAAACACATACTTTGATATTTTTTTCAAATCTGGGGATGGTACATAGTATTTTTTTTTATTCATTCCAATCTGGGGATGATACATAGACTTTGCTATTTTATTCCAATCTTTAGATGATATATAGACATTATTATTTTATTCCAATCGGGAGATAATACAGAGACTTTGATATTTTATTCAAATCTAGGGATGGTACATAGACTTTGCTGTTTTATTCCAATCTGGGGATGATACATAGTCTTTGTTATTTTATTCAAATCGGGGATGATACATAGACTTTGATATTTTTTTTCCAATCTGGGAATGATACATAGACTTTGCTATTTTATTCAAATCTGGGGATGATACATAGACTTTGTAATTTCATTCAAATCTGGGGATGGTACATAGACTTTGTTTTTTTATTCAAGTGTGGGGATGATATATATACTTTGATATTTTTTTCAAATCTGGGGATGGTACATAGACTTTGTTTTTTTTATTCCAATCTGGGGACGGTACATATATTTTGTTATTTTATTCCAATCGTGGATGAAACATATACTTTGTTATTTTATTCCAATCTGGGGATGATACACAGAATTTTTTTTTTCCAATCTAGGGATGATACAGATATTTTGATATTTTATTCCAAGGTGGGGATTCTACATCGACTTTGTTTTTTTATTTTAATCTGGGGATGAACCATAGACTTGGTTTTTTTATTCTAATTTGTTGATTATACATAGACTTTGATAGTTTATTCCAATCTTGCGATGATACATAGACTTTGAATGTTTATTCCAATCTTGCGATGATACATAGACTTTGATAGTTTATTCCGATCTGGAGATGATACGTAAATTTTGATAGCTTATTTCAATATGGAGATGATACATATAGTTTTTACTTTGATTTTTTATTCTTATCTGGGGATGATACATAGACTTTGTTTTTTTATTCCAATCTGGGGATGCTACATATACTTTGATAGTTTATTCAGATCTGGAGATGATACGAACATTTTGATAGTTTATTTCAATATGGAGATGATACATATACTTTGATTTTTTATTCTTATCTGGGGATGATATATAGACTTTGTTATTTTATTCCAATCTGGGGATGCTCCATATACTTCGTTATTTTATTCCAATCTGGGGATGCTACATAGACTTTGTTTTTTATTCCAATTTGGGGATGATACATAGACTTTAATATGTTATTCCAATCTGGGGATGCTACAAAGACTTTGTTATTTCATTCCAATATGTGTTTGATACCCGGATTTTGTTTTTTATTCCAATCTGGGGATGATACATACACTTTGATATTTTATTCCAATCTTTGGATGATACATAGACTTTGTTATTTTATTCCAATCTGGGGATGCTACATATACTTCGTTATTTTATTCCAATCTGGGGATGAATTATACTTTGTTATTTTATACCACTCTGGGGATGATACATAGACTTTGTTTTTTATTTCAATCTGGGGATGATACATCGACTTTGTTTTTTTATTCCAATCTGGATATGTTATTTTATTCCAATCTGGGGATGCAACATATACTTTGTTATTTTATTCCAATCTAGGGATGGTACATAGACTGTGTTTTTTTATTCCAATCTGGGGATGATACATAGACTTTGTTATTTTATTCCAAAGTGGGGATGCTATATATACTTTGTTATTTTATTGCAATCTGGGGATGCTATACATACTTTGATATGTTATACCACTCTGGGGATGATACATAGATTTTGTCTTTTATTCCAATCTGGTGACGCTACATATATTTTGTTATTTTATTCCAATCTGGGGATGATACATAGACTTTGTTATTTTATTCCAATCTGGAGATGATACATAGACTTTGTTATTTTATTCCTATCTGAGGATGATACATTAATTTTGATATTTTATTCCAATCTGGGGATGATACATATACTTTGCTATTTTATTCTAATCTGACGATGATACTTAGACTTTGTTTTTTTATTCCAATCTGGGGATGGTACATATAATTTATTTTATTTATTCCAATTTGGGGATGATACATAGACTTTGATATTTTGTTTAAATCTGGGGATGATACATAGATTTTGCTATTTCATTTAAAACTGGGGATGGTACATAGACTTTGTTTTTTTTATTCAAATCTGGGGATGATACATATCCTTTGATATTTTGTTCAAATCTGGGGATGGTACATAGACTTTGTTTTTTTATTCCAATGTGGGGATGGTACATATTCTTTGTTATTTTATTCCAATATGGAGATTATACATAGACTTTGTTTATTTATTCCAATCTGGGGATGATACGTAGACTTTGATATTTTTTCAAATCTGGGGATACTACATCGACAGTGTTTTTTATTCTAATCTGGGGATGATACATAGACTTTGTTATTAATTCCAATCTGGGGATGATACATAGACTTTGATATTTTATTTCAATTTGGGGATGATACATAAACTTTGTTTATTTATTTCAATCTGGGGATGATACATAGACTTTGATACTTTTTTTAATCAGGGGATGATACTTAGATTTTGAAAAAAAAAATTCAATTTGGGGATATTACAGACTTTTATCTTTCATTCCAATCTTGGGATGATACATAGACTTTGTTGATTTATTCCAATCTGGGGATGATACATAGACATTATTGTTTTATTCAAATCTGGGGAAAATACATATACTATCGTATTTTATTCTAATCCGGGGATGATACGTAGATTTTGATATTTTATTCCAATCTGGGGATAAAACATATACTTTAATATATTATTCCAAACTGGGGATAAAACATATACTTTGATATTTCGTTCAAATCTGGGGATGGTATATAGACTTTAGTTTTTTATTCCAATCTGGGGATGGTACATATACTTTGTTTTTTTTTATTCCGATCTTGGGATGATACATAGACTTTGATATTTTGTTCAGTCAGGGGATGATACATAGACTTTGCTATTTCATTCAAATCTGGGGATGGTACATAGACTTTGATATTTTGTTCAAATCTGGGGATGGTACATAGACTTTGTTTTTTTATTCCAATCTGGGGATGGTACATATACTTTGTTATTTTATTCCAATCTGGGGATGGTACATATACTTTGTTATTTTATTCCAATCTGGGGATGAAACATATACTTTGTAATTTTATTCCAATCTTGGGATGATACATAGAATTTGATAATTTTTCCAATCTAGAGATGATACATAGATTTTGATATTTTGTTCCAAGGTGGGGATGCTACATCGACTTTTTTTTTATTCTAATCTGGGGATGATTCAAAGACTTTGTTATTTATTCCAATCTGGGGATGATACATATAATTTGATTTTTTATGCCAGTCTAGGGATGATACATAGATTTTGTTTTTTTATTCTAATTTGTTGATAATACATAGACTTTGATAGTTTGTTCCAATCTGGTGATGATACATAGACTTTGATATTTTATTCCGATCTGGAGATGATACATAGACTTTAATAGTTTATTTCAATATGGAGATGATACATAGACTTTAATAGTTTATTCCAATCTGGAGATGATACATATACTTTGATAGTTTATTCCATTCTCGGGATGATACATAGACTTTGATAGTTTATTCCAATCTGGAGATGATACATAGACTTTGATAGTTTATTCCAATCTGGAGATGATACATAGACTTTGATATTTTTTTCCAATCTGGAGATGATACATAGTCTTTGATAGTTTATTCCAATATGAAGATGATACATAGACTTTGATAGTTTATTCCAATCTGGAGATGGTACATAGATTTTGATAGTTTATTCCAATCTGGAGATGATACATAGACTTTGATAGTTTATTCCAATCTGGAGATGATACATATACTTTGATAATTTATTCCGCTCTGGAGATGATACATAGACTTTGATATTTTATTCCAATCTGAAGATGATACATATACTTTGATAGTTTATTCCAAAATGGAGATGATACATAGACTTTGGTAGTTTATTCCAATATGGAGATGATACATAGACTTTGATAGTTTATTCCGATCTGGAGATGATACATAGACTTTGATAGTGTATTCCAATCTGAAGATTATACTTACACTTTGATAATTTATTCCAATCTGGAGATGATATATAGACTTTGATAGTTTATTCCAATCTGGACATGATACATAGACTTTAATATTTTATTCCAATCTGGAGATGATACTTAGACTTTGATAGTTTATTCCAATCTGGAGATGATACATAGATTTTGATAGTTTATTCCGATCTGGGATTATACATAGACTTTGATAGTTTATTCCAATGTGGAAATGATACATAGACTTTGATAGTTTATTCCAATATGAAGATGATACATATACTTTGATAGTTTATTCCAATATGGAGATGATATATATACTTTGATATTTTATTCCGATCTGGAGATGATACATATACTTTGAGAGTTTATTCCAATTTGGAGATGATACATAGACTTTGATATTTTATTCCAATCTGGAGATGATACATAGACTTTGATATTTTATTCCAATCTGGAGATGATACATAGACTTTGATAATTTATTCCAATATGGAGATGATACATAGACTTTGATAGTTTATTCCAATATGGAGCTGATACATAGACTTTGATAGTTTATTCCAGTCTTGCGACGATACATATACTTTGATTGTGTATTCCAATCTTGCGACGATACATATACTTTGATAGTTTATTCCAATCTTGCGACGATACGTAGACTTTGTTATTTTATTCAAATCTAGAGATGATACTTAGACTTTGATATTTTATTCAAATCTCGTGGCTGAAATGTGTCGTTATTAGAAAATCCACGTAAAACTTTTTACCGAGGTCAACAAAATTATTAGAAATATATATATATATATATATATATATATATATATATATATATATATATATATATATATATATACTACAGATTAATATTTTTATTAAATGTTTTTCATTATGCTATCCGCTGAACTGTGCAACAATGAAACAAGACGCGAAGTAACCATACCAAGAGGGCTAAATGTGTTTGGCTTGTCAGAAGTCCTTGGTTATGTAAGTATACCTGACACAATTCATATAAATTTTTGATGGTTGGTATGAATCCAATACGATATTGTGAAATTACGTCATTCTATTTTAAGATGGAACTAACAGTATTAGCATTTTTTGTAGTTTATAAATATAGCTGACAGAATGGAGCAAGTCTTTGCGTAAGTCGTGCACTTACTAGTAATGAATACTACAAAACATTCCTAGTATGGCAGGTGCCATAAAAAAAAAGAATATCATAGTTTCATATTCACCTATTGGACTTCTAGATATTTCATTTGTTTTGATAAATAATGATAAATGCGATTTGAAATTTCAGTATTTAACTGTACTGATATAAACTGCCATTGCGTTCATGCATACGCTGTACATAACACAAACAAATGCTTTTTTAACCCCAAGCGTAGAAATGAACAAATATATAATATGGAGCAACAGCGTAGGCTAGTGGTGTTTTTGTGTCGAACCTAGCAAACGTTGTAAGAAGACGACACTTCCTACACTGGTTATATATTCATCATGTTTAACAATCGTACTGATTGTGTAGTAGGTTTCAATCTCAATATCTCGTACAAGAATTTGAGAAAAAAAATCCAAGCGGTCAAAATAAAAGTTCAATTCGCTACCTGCCAAATACACTTAAGTTTATTCAGTAAACCATCTACTGTATTAAATGATGTTTGATAATAGGCTGAAACATTTATAATATTCCTAACATTGAACAATTTAATAATAAACCACATATTTTAATGGGCGTTTATTATGTTTGTAATATTATTAACACTTATTGAAGCAATAATAATATGTTTTTTTTCGTGGTGTATTTTATCATTTGTGGTTGCATAGATTAAAGAAAACGAATTTTCACATACATTTTATTCAGCAATATTTTACAAGTCAATATTCTGATATAAAAAAAAGTTCGATCAATTTTAAATATACAAAAAGTTCTAGTATTAAGTTCTAGTCTCCTAGATGTAACCAACATCCTTCACCCTCAATGTTCCCATGTCTTCACCCCGATACTTAAGTTCTTGAGATTATAAAGGTTCGAGGAAACAACAATGTAATTAAAAGCTGTTGCAATCCTAGTGAAACAAGCATGTGGTAAAATATAATAAACAAACATAATCAACTTTGGTTTATCAATCTGTTTAGACAGTTAAATGCCGAGGTAATTGACATATTTAGTTGTTTTATCGGGGAACCATTTAATACCCATATAATGTAGATAATGACTAAACCAAACCAACATTATGGAATATATATCGTAAACAATTAAAGTAACCTCATTATTTAACTAGTAAACAAATTAACTATGTTTTGCCTATCAACCTCTGCATACAACAGTTGGACAATGACTAATTTAGTCAATGTCTAGATATTTTTTTACATATTCAGTTGATTCAGCAGTGAATCCTTGAATAAATACATGGTGGACATTATGACTAAAACATACCGACATTGTGAAATGCACTGTATAAACATTGTAATAAGACTCGTTCTTTAACTAATAATAATTAAGCCATGCTGAGATAACGAACTTCACACATCCTGGATGAAACCTTTAATTTCTTGATCACCTTTAGATAGAGAGTTTTGACCTGCTTTATTACAAACATAGTAATTATCTAATATCTGCACAAGTCATTATCTCTAATGAGGCATAACATGTACAGAGGTCGGTGGTCAGAGGTCATTCTGTTACAATAAACAACATCCATACTATAAACATAAACTAACTATTTCAGATTGTCGGTGTTCCTTTCCGTTCAATTTACCACATAACGACTGATCATTATCACAATCATATGTATGGGATCATATCTACCACCGATAATCGGACTTTTTCCAGACGGCTATACTTCGACGGGTTAGTATATAGACATAGGCATATTGTATTGACTTAAACTTTACAGTTTCTCATCATTACACATACAATTGACAATATGTTTGCACATGACAGATATAAGCATTATAAACATTAAATTTTGAAAAAGTATAAAATGTTTAGTATATAGACGTGTCTGTTAAACAAAACATATTAAATAACAAAAAAATATGATTTACCCATATAATCTTAGTATTTACCCACCCACCCATTATAATTCATTAATTTAAAATAAAACTTTGAATAGAGCGTCTAACTTTTCTAAAAACTTCCGATATGTATTTGCTAAGTTTAGCAAGTTCAATTTTGTTTGAAGATTGTAGCAATGTTACAAATTTGATATTACTTGGTCTTCTAATATACTATTTTTTTATAAACTTATTTTTAATATCAGTATACATAGAACACAATAAAACAAATTGAAACTCGTCTTCAATATCGTTACTGTTACAAATTTGGCATTTACGTTTGTTTCTATCTAATCTGTCCCTGGAATATCTACCAGTTTCGATTCTAAGTGAATGAGAAGACAATCCTAATTTAGTTAAAAAGCTGCGTACGGTTTTAGTACACAATACATCAAGATAATTTTCATAACCAAAAGTTAATTTTACATTTCTGTAAAAAACGTTGAGAACTCTATTTGAAATGAGATCTTCATTCTAGTTTGGAATAAAACAAACTACTACTCTTTGGCGAAATATAGAAATATTTTTTATTAATACATGTACTTAAAACATACATGAACCCATAGTTATGTAACATATGTTTTACACTTGACAACCATTTGATTTTCCCATTTTCACAGTCTTCATATAAACTCTTATATACACAATTTAAAATCACATTATCCGACTTTAATAGCCTTATCCAGTAAATGATTTTCTTTATAAATTTTGATATAAACAGCGGATAGCGGCCAAGTTCTCCATAGACACTTGCATTACTCGTTGTTAACTTAACCCCTACAATATTCTTACAGAACTTTAAATGTATTCTCTCGATATCCTTAGACTTGGTGAATCCCCAATCATCACTCCCATAACTAAGAATAGATGTAACAAAAGCATCAAACGTTTTGCCACAAAGATATTGTTGATTCAATGGAAATGTACCCGTATAATTAAAAACAACACCTAGATAATTAAAATCATCTACAATATCAAATAACTTTTCATTATAGTGGAAACGTTCGGATTCTTTTATTCTACCTCTTTTGCGAAAAAAACACGACTTTTGTGATTTCGGTATTTACTTGGAGACCCAAAATATCGCAATAATCATGTAATCTATAAATACTTCTTTGCAGATCCTCCGGGCTTGAACCTATGAGAATCATGTCGTCAGCAAAAAGCAATTATACTAAAGTAATATCGTCCAAAGACATTCAACAGTTTACTGTATTTTGTAAAAAAAAGCTCAATGTCCTCCCTGAACAGATCAAACATGATCGGCGGCATTATTTCTTCTTGATTTAAGCCTACTGAAATATTGAAAAAGTCTGAACAAGAACCGCATAATTTAACACAAGATTTAACGGAATGATACATTGATCGGATAATCCTAAGCGTTTTGCCCTTTACGCCTAATTTAAATAACTTAAACCACATTGCGTTTCTATAAATTGAATCAAATGCTTTTTTAAGATCAACAAAAGCGCAATATAGACGATTTTTATTGTTAAGAACTTTATCGATAATACATCGGAGTATAAATATAGCATCTGTGGTGGGTTTCCCCTTTCTAAAACCAAATTGAGCATCTGATATAATATTATTTTCATCACACCATTTATTTACTCGCTCATTTAAAACACCAGTGGAAAATTTGCCCATACAACTAACTAGTGTAATTCCCCGGTAATTATTAACTTTATCTTTGTCACCCTTTTTGTGTAGTGGAATAATACAACCCTTAGTCCATTCATCTGGATAATATATATAGAGATATAAGTATTTGTGAACAACCAGGCAAAAATATTCAGAGCAGATCACTGCAACCGCGCCTAGCTACAATGCCAACCATAGACACAATATCCAGGCATCTACCAGACCTTTAGATTTGGTGTCAACCATGACATATTTACTATGGGTTTTCATGCAACACATCTGAACTGAACGGACAATTTACATACTGTAAAATGATATATATTATTTATTTGTTAAATAACAGATTAACTGTATTTGAGATTAACAAAATTGGCAAAAACGTTAATAAATGTTCCGAAATACTCAGCCTAATATTGCTTATCAGTAACTGTTTATAACTTCAACAATATTTATGAAGAAACTAAGTAAAAAAAGAAAACCAAAACAAGAACAATTAAAATTGAACTATAACATATTGCAATGATAAAATGTTTAAATGTGCCTTGTTTTAAACATGCTTTCTATAAAACCCTCCGAAATATATATATAAAGCAGTTCTAAAGGATATAATAAATATCAGGAATCTTCAATGCTGTGGTTACAATTTCAGATCATGTTTAGGCAACTATGTATGTGCCTATTAAGTAAATAACTACTACAGAACTGTTCCTACCACAGGAGTATAATGTGCAATATAAAACTTGGTCAACTAAAAAAGCTTGATATAGATATATATTACGAGGTGAGAAACTTTATAATAGTAAATAGTTATAAAATAAAATTACCCAATCGGCGTTTCCGGTGACATTGCCATACCAATTCGGGAAACAAAAAGTTTTACTATATTTGGAGACGTTTGCTTCAAATGAAAAATTGTTATGGTTATGTAAGAAAACGTTGCTAAACACTTCTAAAAATTATAGTCGTTTTTAAATATATTTACATATTTAAAAACACACACACACGACAATCCTTAATGCACAGCACAATTTATATTTAGAAATAATATGTGTCCGTTTTTATTAAGTTATATCAATTTGTTTCTGTTTGTTTTTACAGTCTAGCTGGAGAATGTATAGCTGGTTCCGGTACAGGTACCTTGGTCGACGATAATTTGTTTAGGATAACAGTAGATGGCGGTAGGTACTCACTTTAATATTTTATTTACGTTGGAATTTAAAACGTTTAATTCTTGGAGGTTCAATTATAATGCGGGAGAGATGTCAGAGATAAATAGAGAGAGAGAGAGAGAAAGAGAGCAAAAGGGAGAGAGAGATATGAAAAAATATAGTTGATAACGATAATGATACTTTTGGTGGATGCTGTTATTTTTCGAGATTTAATCATCGTAATACAGTTTTCCTAACTCGTTTGACTGTTATACAGTAAGGCTTAACCTGAGTTGGTGACAGAATAATTTAACTGAAACAACTAGGTGGATAACAATCCTACTCTTAATAGCTATGTTCTTGCTGTTTTGACATAAGTCATTGGATAAATCCACGTGTAGCAGTATCTGTTTCATATTTTTATAAAGTTTACTTTATTCTGTCTTTTACACAAAACGCAACCGCGTTGAAGCTAAATGTTGCAGACTATTCGAGTTGGTTTACTTTTATAAACAATGTTTTATATGATGAATGGAATGGGAAGCCAATGTGATATTTGAACCACATCAACAAGATTTATACCAACTGTGATATATCTGTTACTGACTAGTCGAAGGTATGTTATCATATAAACCATACTTTAGCTTGTATCTTACATTATGTGATTATTATACAATTTGTATTACTGTGTGCAGTTGTTGTTGCTGTGTGTTT
The DNA here is from genome assembly GCA_029582155.1 of Panopea generosa. Lineage (NCBI taxonomy): Eukaryota > Metazoa > Mollusca > Bivalvia > Adapedonta > Hiatellidae > Panopea > Panopea generosa. Next base: position 43,648,417 of record CM055904.1, on the reverse strand, counting down.
TTATTGTTGCGTTACCCGAGTTGAGTGCCTGATCACGTGGTAGAACATCGGACCAGAGTCGCAGCAACATGGTTGCGATTCCCCTGCACGAGCATGTATGATGTTCTTTAGCTGCATATATTATGTACTGGTTTTGTCTCGGACGAATTGTCAATCAAACGCTTCGAAGGTTCAGGGCATTGTAAAATACATAGTTTTAACTTAACACACGTGTTCGTAAGTTAACTTGTCTTTCACGGCAATACCTATCGACTCGCTTTATGTTGTCTTCTCCAGAAACTCATACTATATTTGAAGTGTACTTCTCCACATGTCCGGAGCGGTATGTGATTTCCATGCTGTGCTTTAACCCGGTACTTCCTGCCATAACATGCAGCGCTAATCGGACCGTAATTATTGTGCGAATCCCCGAAAAAATGGATCAGACCGGAAACACAGTCATGCCTATCGAGAGACTACTTGACAACTTTCCAATGAAAAACGCTGCAGACGACATACTTAATGCTACTGGCCTAAACATTGGAATGCTTAACCTACCTTTAAAATCCGTCTTCACATTTGGAGAAAACAGTGAGTATTGCAACTTATCAATATGTTAAACCAAAAACCTTGGTCAATAGGTTCATTTGTAGTGATTAAACATAAACAATGTCACACATAGATAAATGCAAGACTGTTTGTGTATACGACTTCCAATGTAAACTCCACTTGTTTTGAAATATAGAAAAAGCTGAGATGCATGAACTGTTCATTTGAATGAAAGAAACATACAGCCTTATAGTATGTATAATTATTAAAACTTGATATTCAATGCTGGTATTCCTATACGAAGTACATTCAATGTCTGATCTAATTTTACGTCTATTGGAACCATAGAATGCGTCATAGTAAAAACGGAATATAGTCTGATCATGAGTGAGAGTGATGACATATGTCCTTCGTGATCAACCGGTGTTCAGAAATAATAAAACTACCAAATCAAAGCACGGTGCGATATCGTAACATTGCTGTTGTGATGACATATGTCCTTCGTGTTCAAGCCTTGTTCAGAAATAATAACACGACCAAATCAAAGCACGGGGCGATATCGTAACATTGCTGTTGTGATGACATATGTCCTTCGTGCTCAAGTCATGTTCAGAAATAATAACACTCCTAAGTCAAAGCACGGGGCGATATCGTAACATTGCTGTTGTGATGACATATGTCCTTCGTGCTCAAGCCGTGTTCAGAAATAATAACACGACCAAGTCAACGCATGTGGCGATATCGTAACATTGCTGTTGTGATGACATATGTCGTTCGTGCTCAAGCCGTGTTCAGAAATAATAACAATACCAAGTCAAAGCATGAGGCGATATTGTAACATTGCTGTTGTGATGACATATGTCGTTCGTGCTCAAACCATGTTAAGATATATCGTAACATTGCTGTTGTGATGACATATGTCCTTCGTGCTCAAGCGTTGTTCAGAAATAATAACACGACCATGTCAAAGCACGGGGCGATATTGTAACATTGTTGTTGTGATGACATATGTCGTTCGTGTTCAAGCCGTGTTCTGAAATAATAACACTACCAAGTCAAAGCACGGGGCGATACCGTAACATTGTTGTTGTGATGACATATGTCCTTCGTGCTCAAGCGTTGTTCAGAAATAATAACACGACCTTGTCAAAGCACGGGGCGATATTGTAACATTGTTGTTGTAATGACACATGTCGTTCGTGTTCAAGCCGTGTTCAGAAATAATAACAATAACAAGTCAAAACACGGGGCGATATCGTAACATTGCTGTTGTGATGACATATGCCGTTCGTGCTCAAGCCATGTTCAGAAATAACAACATGACCAAGTCAAAGCACGGGGCGATATTGTAACATTGCTGTTGTGATGACACATCTAGTTTGTGCTCAAGCCGTGTTCAGAAATAATAACACTACCAAGTCAAAGCACGGGACAATATTGTAACATTCTGTTGTAATGATATATGCCGTTCGTGCTCAAGCCGTGTTCAGAAATAATAACACTACCAAGTCAAAGCACGGGGCAAAATCGTAACATTGCTGTTGTGATGACATATGTCCTTCGTGCTCAAGCGGTGCTCAGAAATAATAACACTTCCAAGTCAAAGCACGGGGCGATATCGTAACATTGCTGTTGTGATGACATATGTCCTTCGTGCTCAAGCCTTGCTCAGTAATAATAAAATGACCAAGTCAAAGCACGGGGCGATATTGTAACAATGCTGTTGTGATGACATATGTCCTTCGTGCTCAAGCGGTGTTCGTTTTTAGTTCGGAATGAGCTACGTTCAATGATTCCAAGGATTCAGAAATTATAAAACGATCAAGTCAAAACACGGGGCAATATTGTAACACTGCTCAATGTGATAATACCGCAACTGTGGTCTAGTGGTAGAGTTCCGGCCTCGCATGCGAAAGTTCGTAGATTCGATTCTCGACAGACTAAAGATTTGAAAAATAATTCTAGACGGGTCCTCGGTTGGTGATCATTATATAGAGGATAATTCTAGGTCTGGTCTGCCCGGTGTCAGTATTATGCGGCTGGGTTTGCTATTATACCATTTGTCTGCGGCTTGATACTCCAGTGTGGCAGGGCTTAGAACACTGTCTCAAGTAGACACCGTCACGATGTTTTTAAATGTAAAATTGTTGAAAGAAACGCTAAGCATCATGCAATCACAACAACCATTGTAATAGCCAGCAATATCTAATAAACGGATCGACTTAAAGCATTACTGATATCAAATAAAGAGATAATGCTAAAATAATATCCAATTATAATGCCAGAGAAAAATGCTTCCTTTATGTTTCTCGCTTAATTTAATGTCAATAAAAAATAAACCGTGGTCTTTCATGATTGTAATTTTTAGGTTGTTGCAACGATGATCCGAGGAAAGATACCAGTAGTGCTTGTCCCGCGAATGCTTGCCCAGGGAAATATACTGGTAATTAATGATCGACAACGATTCATTTGTATATGTTATATGCTGTGTATTTGACAACGAAGACACATAGTTCAACTTAATTTAATTATTAATAACTTAATTTTCCATGCATTCATATTAAGTGAAACATATCATTTTTCTAAAAAAAATGAAAGTTACTACATTACATGATGAAATTGACCTTCATCATTGCACACATTTTTAGAACCTATGTAGCATATGGTGCTATACTCGCTGTATAAGTCAAAACAGTCTTTCAGAGAGTAAATGATATCTCACTTCTCACATGAATGTATAGTTTACGGAACGAGCTAAACATAACAAGATGTCTGCCGTTTTTGTAAGAGAATAATCATGGCGGGGATTCTTCGTTACTTTTTCTCTTTTTTGTGACTGGGAGAGAGCAAGGTTTGGTACATTCGTTAGCCAGGTTTACGACCCCTAGTGTCGCCTACTATTTGAAGAAGGCAAGCCCTGGTGTCGCACCTCTCAGCCGTGAGACAAAACGACTATGAGCGATTTGCCACCCTATTTTGTAACAAAGTATAACGCAAATATTGTGCGTTGTGTGTTGTATAAAAGAGAATAACGTTCTTAATTTTGGACTGTTCTTCCTATAGAGGAATACACTTCTGGACCAATGGACACATTAGGACTTCCGGTGGTGCTAAATGCGCCTTGGTTAAACATCTGTTGGTCCAAAAATACAGGTGAAAATATGGAGTTAACAATTTTGAATAGTTGAATAACATATCTACATGTCTGGAATTTCAGCGCATGGGTTGTAGTGTATCACTACACACCTTTAAACTGTCATACTCTCGGTCCTGAGCAGGGAACGTCTCTACAGTGACGTCTTGAATGTTTGCACACAAACAATTAAGCGGAAAGTGCACCTTTAGATATTACTGGAGCAATAAATAATACTAAGTAAAATCTGATTGGCTCGGAAGCAAAAATAACAATGAAAGAGCGTACAAAACGTACTCGTATTCGTAGTCATTGATTGATTCAGTACTCATCATTTACAACATTGATATATGCATGAGTATACTACGATTACAACTTATAGCAATTTGTTATTTGAACTATCTTATGCTTGCCGTGATATTTAATTCTTAAGATATAAATATTTTGTATCTTTCAGGGATTAAACTAGCTACGGCGATGGCGATGGTGATTTTATTCTACATTTATTAACAATAATGTTTTTAATAGCTAGTTTTTTTTACAAAGAGCAAACAAGTTATGCCCTTTAATTTCATCTTTACAAGATAGCGTTATGTTCTACAAAAAATATATTGTATTGTACTCACTTTATATGCATCCTACATCAAAGGAAAATAATATGAGGGCAAAATGGAACATTATTCGAAATAATTTTGAGTAATGTACTCTGTTTCGTTTTCTTTCTTTAGACTGATTAATAATGTGTTCATAAAATATTGTTGATTTATTATTTGTATCATTTAAATGAAAATTTCCTATCATATTTACAACTGTCTCTTACATTGTATTACTAAATATGTAGTTATATGCATATACAATTGTGTAATCTGAAATAAAAAAGACATCTTCACAGTTCGAAAACTTTCTTGATTTTGCAACAATAGTAACTCTATTATGAAGAGCAAAATCAATCTCTTTTCCTAGGTTGTCAAAATGTTACATTGACTTTGTTTATACCTGCATAATCCATCGCTAACTAGTTGTTGTTGTTTATGGGGGTGTATTCTTGTTTCTACAACTTTCCAAAGTATTTCGCTCTATGAGTTTAGGAACTATTCTTTCTTACATTACTCAGACTCTTCATGTTTCAAGTAAAATGTTGTAAAAGAAATCGATAAACAATAAACAAATACATAAATCCCAATTGGTTTTACGTTATGATGTTTAATCTACATATTTATTATGTAGTAAGATGCCTTATACAAGTATGCTGCTAGGTAATCACTATTTTCTATTACTTTGAATCAACCTCTGAACTTAAGACACTATATACAACATACCCAACAGGAGACATAATTGTCAAAGGAACCAGTCACCAGAACAGCACAAACATACTCAATACATGCATTTATCATAATTGATACTTAATAGTACAAAAACAAACGTAGGGAAAACAGCACCACCGGGAAGTTGAAACCTATTTGACGGATCTCATTGACATTATCGCCACTGTGAGCTGAATCTTGGTTACTGGATATCAGAGATACTATCGCCAACGGGAAGCTGAAAACTATTTGACGGATCTCATTGACAATGCTGCCATTAAGCAGCTGAATCCTGGTTAACGAATTTCAAGGAAAATACCACCACCGGTAGACTAAAAACTATTTGACAGATCTTATTTACAATACCGCCACTAGGGAGCTGAGTCCTGATTTACGGATCTCAAGGAAAATATCGTCACCGGGAAGCTGAAACCATTTTGACAATACAGCCACGGGGGAGCTACATTCTCGTTAACATATCTCATTGCTAATACCGCAACTGGGGAATTGTTACATAGTTAACGGATCTCAGAGAAAATAGCGTCACCGGGAAACTGAAACCCGGTTAACATCTTTCTGTAGATGTAAACTCACCATTGATTTTTGTTCTTTTTTCTTTAGTAAATAATAAAATTTCAAAGACTTGTCATTCCTAGAGAATCCCAAATGAAAGAAGTGTTACCTACTGTCTACTGTTTGTCTACCTTTGAACTTTCAAAATATGATGAGAAAAGTAGGGGTCATTTGTCATATAAGAGATTTTTTTTCTGCTCAGTGTGTACACTGTTGATTTCCGAAATCATGTATTCATATCCCAATTTCCAAGCACAATTCAAACATGACAATGCTATCAAAATGTTCGAAATGCATCAATAATGCCCTTTAAATAAAAAAGAGCATTAAAATAAGGAAAATGGAGGACGAAATAATAAGATACCTGTATTTGTACCTTTTGAAAATCCCCTATAATACAACTACATCATCCTATATATAGGATTATCCCGGACCGCACGATGATGCTAGACTATCAGCCTCGATCTTCTTGTACCATAGATATTCCTCTGACTATTGTATATGTACTTCTTGAGTGCACATACTACTCCTCAGGGACATTGTAATACACAGATCTCATTATATGACTACTCCATATATATATATATAATTAACTTACGGTCAGTTTGTACTGGCTTTTATGGCCTATAACTAGCTAACCGTGCTCAGTTCAATTCCATCTGTTTTTTACGTGAGAGATTCCCTTTAAATTACAATAATCGAATAACAAAATGATATAAATCAAGTTTAAATCTTCTTTGAAAACAATGTAGTCATAAGCAATTCAGTCACTCTTAAACAGGTACACACATAAAAGTACACCCTGTCTAATACCTTCAGCATCCGTGCTTTATGACGGAACGCTTGTACATCAGCGACGCTGTGTTTCATCCCCGCGTATTAAATTTTCAACTTTTTTTTACTCACCCCAGGTATGTGGCTCTCTTGTAATACTGTCCGAAATATGTGGCAGCGGTGCAAACACCATAAGCCAGAGTTCATCGTGACTGAAATTAAAAAACAACTTAATTAAATATCAAATAATTTTAACTAAAAAATATATAACTATAATTGAAACTTTAAATATAATTTCTTGATCACTTTTGATTTGAAAAATATATTTAATAGAAAAACATAATATATCATTTAAAATGAATTTTTCTGTTTAAAGTCTACCTCAGCTCGTTGTTGTCTTGATGCATAATGCAATCAACTATCCCATTTCTCACACCATTTTAGCAAAACGACCAAGGGCCGACAACACACTGAGGTAGACTATATCTATTACTCAAAATAAAATTTACAATCATACAATATACACAAATCAACAATATTTTCTCAACATTAAACAAAATACCGTTATGATAATGTTTTAAGATGAAATCGTGTTAACACTGTTCACTTCAATCAGCTTTTGTCTAATTGATGTCGCGATACAAACTGCTTCTCATTAATATGTTACTGAAGTCGCGATACAACATTCTGCTAACTATAATTTATCACTGCAATATTAATAATACTTATTTAAACACTACGTTTGCGTCCAGATGAATAGGTATATCACCAATCGTCCCTTCCGGCGATGGATGTATTACTAGGATGTATTCATTTTTTGCCATCTATCACATTTCACGGTAGTTTTATTCAGTATATAAGAACAGTTCATTCATTTCGTCTAGTAATTCACATGGTAGCATATACATCTCCAGATGTTTCCACGTTATACAATATTGATATCGACGGACAAATTATGTATCTGTTTGCAAAACACAGAATAAACTTACAACAATTTAATGTTACACTTCAAAATACCGATTTCTAATATTTAGATTTAAACACAATATAAACATCTCAAAATACGTTCCCAGATTCCTCTTATATTTTAATAAACAACTGTCAATACTGCATCAATGTTATTAAATTCACCAAATTTTAGTCTGAATATATATCAACAATGTATACAAAAAATTACTTAGATCTGCTTCTGTCCAAATATAGCTATCGGAATTTATCTTACTATTCCTCTAGAAACAGGGTATAAAAAGTACTTACTCAAAAATGTCGTGGTCAATTTATGTGGCAAACTCTGCTACACTGATTCGCAATTTTGGAATTTGCAAACTGACAAGGGTTCTGGGGTTCTGCTCGTTTATTAATACAGGATATCCGCATACTACAGGTTTATTTCAAGAAAATGGAGGAATAAGAATACCATTCGGTATCGGACGATACATCAATGTACAAATATGGCTAACTGTAAACTATAGTTAGGTTTACAATGATAAATCAATTCACTTTTCCCTGAAATACCCATTACTCAACGGATTTTTATGAAATAAACGTCAAAATGACCTAATCTTTAATCCAAAAATGAATATTTAAACATATCCTTAAGCTATGTTATCCCTACTTATTTTGTAACATTGAGTCTATGGACGTATTTTCTGGACAAAATCGTGTCTAAGGAATTGATTAATACACATTATAATAGAAACCAATTAATGTTTGGACAAAGAAAAATGACATGGGCTATTTAATATACCCAACAAGCGAAGAAATACTCAACAAGTGCCGTTTCAACCCACACAGTAGCCAATATATGCACATTCGTAAACACGGACGGACGGATGGACGGACAAACGGAGACCATTACCATATCCCCCTTCGCCTTCGGTAAGGGGTAATAAGAAATCAAGCCATCACACAAGGATTTTTCAGGGAATGACAGCAGTAGAGATCAAACTCCTGCAGCAACTTGAAGGCCTGACATCAAAGATGACATCAATGAACGACCGAGAGGGATATATGGAGATGGAATCTAGAGACCCGGAGGATAGTGGGAATTGGAATCAGGATAAGTGCATTGGACAGAGTTGGCTAAACGGGGGTCATGACAAGACATCACATTAAGGTCACGAAAAGAGGATCACGGATGATACTAAGGCTCATAAACCTTTAAACAAGTAAGGACCTTAATCGATGGGCAGATAGAGGGCAACAATTTTTGAATGACCCAAAATTAGTTCCTTTGGTTGGACATTCCAACGAGACAACTATCTTACTGAATGGACTTTCTATGTAAGGGTTTGGATATAAGCATTATAGTAAGTACTGTAAGTTTAACTTTAACCGTATAATTATTCATTTTCTTAAAATGTTGAGGCGAATATAGGTCAATGACTATTGACACGCCGGAAAAGAAATTTCTTGCAATCAAGGGAGGTAACCGTTGGTAGTATGATATCAGATTTGAGTAGTAGTCTCCCTTGGGTAAATAAATATATATAAATAGCTGACACTATTACAAGCTCCTCCGGCACAGCTACCCAGGAATGACCTGGGTAATTTATCAAGTTATGGTGACGCTTTGAGTGTTAATGTAAGTGCCACATCAAAGCTTAAAATAATGAACGGGAAGTGTGTTGAGTTGGGACTGCTCATCAGCAATGCGTCGTATCCGGGGAACTGCAGTAACAGGGTCTCTGTGGTTGAGGGACAGCGGGTGTTGCAGCCCCGGTTTTCCACTACAAAAATAATGACAATAAATTAGCAGTGGTCTTATGTCTTTTTAGGTACTTATACAATTAGCCATCCAGAATGTGTTCAGGAATTTCTTAAATACATGAGCACAGTCCGCCATGGTAAACAGCGATATGGTGGCATAGGATGGAAGCTATATGATGAACAATTAAGAGAAGAGAAAGCTCGGGAACCTAATAAAAGTTGAAGAATTGTAGACCAGAAACTATGGTTACTGTATTTATTCCATACGTCAGCGTCCTGTGACCGTTCGAAATTTACTCGTAAATGTTATGACCTCAATAATGGTCGGTGTAGCCGTGCATGTACAAACATATTTGCATGCGCTGTTCTGGGAATTATTCTTATTGGCGTTGCAGTGTAAACGGGTCAGCTCAGTTGGGTATTAATGGTTCTAATTTGAGGAATGTAATAAATCAGTATTCCTCCATTTGAGGAGTTTGTGTTGGCGCAAAAAATCGCTTCCATTTGAAGTGCGTCAGTCAAGTCTCCATTTGAGGATCTCCTCGCTATGAATATTGCACTCACCGAAATAAATTTATATTGTAACATCGATCTGTAACATTATACGGTTTGCAAGGCAGCATAAAGTCAACTGTTGTTATGATTTAAAGACGCACGAATCAGAGAACTTTTATCACAAATATATTTTATGGAAACTTGAATAAGACAAATCACAGTTGTTTAACAACTTTAATCACATATATATTATATGGAAATTGGAATAAGACAAATGACTGTTGTTTTTTTACTACTTTATTATATAAATGTGTATACTATATGAAAACTCAAGTGAAAAAGTAAATAAGAATATAATATGATGTGTATACATAGGCATCAAAACAATATACTAAGCAAACAAACAGAATATGAGAAAAAACATGTACCATTCGAGTAATATAGAAAAGTCATGACCAAGTCCACTAGTTGAATCAAACAAAGATAACGGTACAGTACTATATAGGAATTTGTTTGTTTTATTGAAAGTTTACGTGATGCATATCTTTATTTTTTGTTAATCAAGTAATCAGATACATTTGTAAAGATGAAACGAAAATACATTGTTTACAATGTATTCATTCTTGTGTTTTAACTTGCTCAATTCTCTGTAAAATACCAATTTAGCTCTAACTTAACACTTTCAAAGCAAATGTTGTTTTTCTATGTAGTTGGACAAAATATAGACGACTGCAACAGCTTTACCGTATTTTCCACATAAAGTGTTGTTGTGACTTGCACACATGAGTTCAAAAACCGTTCAACTATTCAAATTCGGTGAATACAAACTTACATATACTGCGTTCTTGACGCAAAAAAGCATGAACTACTTCATATAAAAATGTAACATTGTAAAACACACGGCATTAGTTCGATCTAGGAGATTTTCCAGTATAAGCAACTAAACAAACAAAACGTAATAATAGCCAATATAACTAGTTACATATTATGTATATTGGTTTTTAAAAACACTTTTTTATGCATAGTTTATCTTCAAAATTGTACATATAGTTTTCCATTCGTATTATCAATGACATCCGTAATTTTTTTTTCACAAGTGTTAGAAAAGAAAATGGAATTCATTATAAAGCTTGGATGGAAATAAAAAAAGTAAATTGCTCGCGATTGTTCAAATTAACATAATGAGCACTAATTTATAAACATTGCTTTTTTATTGGTGGATTTGAATATTTATTATATTTGAAGGGCTTAAAAATGTTAAATTAGGAGCCACGTTAAGGTGTCAGGAGTATTTCTTAAATCCAATTTGCCAGACCCAGATACACTGATAAAAGATTATATACGCATGCAAAACCGGTTGTAATCAATGATTTTACTCACTCAATGGGTCAATGGTTCGATTCCAGACTGAAGGGGTCGAGGGTTCAATGCCATACTGACACAATGGCTTCTCAAAGTCAACACTCAGTACTGAGTTAACCAAGTATTCGGGATTGATTCATAGATATGACATAACTTCGCAATATAGCTAAATTAAGTTAATACAAGTAGTAATTATTTTTATAAGAAAAATCAATTCATGAAAGCAATGACAAAATCGCTTAACAGGAAATGTAGTTATAGTATAAACTGAATCGAACGATAATTTTCTTTAGCATTTACAATTCGATTTATAAACCACAATATATTCACAATCACGTGTATATCGATTACACTGTCTATTTATATAAACTTCAAACATACAGTGAATTCTCAGTATTGTCAGATAACTTCAACATTACCATCAATGTAAGATAACGTGTGATATATATTTGAAGTAAAATACACCTTCTTATTTATATTAAAAACAGTATATTTCTTAGTAATGTCGTAAACAAATTAAATACGAACCGATATGGAAAATACTGTAAATTATGATCAATGTCAAATGCAAATTTATATTCTACTTAATGTCGAAAACATGTTGTATTCTCATCTTCGCCCACGTAACTGACAATTTTTGCACTTAAATTAGCATTTAAAGACATGTGTTAATGTGACTCAATGTTGTATATATAGATCATCACGGAGATTGGTCGAGTGAGGATTTGAATTGCTACCTACGCAACATATTCAACAGAATGTACACACAAGTTTATGACCTCAGATCCTGGTCAATATTTAATATAATAGGTATTTATTTTTTAATTTTCTGGTATCATTTATACTACTTTATGGAAAGAATCAAACAATTATTCGCACCTGTATTTTATTATTGAAGTGTAGTATAAAGCAATATTTGCATACAAATTAGGTTAAAATGGGAATTCATGAAAACCACTGTATGAATTGTGAAATCCATAATATTAACATCATCTTTTTATTGTATCATTTGTGACATAAATGACAATAAGGTTTTGTGGAAATATTACACTTCCGTAATAAATAAAACATGATTCATAACTTACACCCCTTTGCTCTTTTAATGTTTTGGATGTGTTATTCTTCAAAAACCTTGTATGCGAATTTGTTTAAATTCTCTGAGCTAGTAGTAACTCGAACAAATGTCTGAAACTACATATTTTTAGTTAATTAGAAGTAGCAGTTTCAGTATTTACCTTAATTTGACTTGAGGAAATTGAATCGGTAACAGAAAATGTTTCATTATTAATCTATAAATAAAATTTAAGTTGAAGTTGATACAAAACAAATAAACATTAGATCCCAATTTAAAACCCATTTCATTGATATAAGGTCGTCATAGCAACACACAAACAAACAACTAATCAATTCTTTGAACTAAGGAGACAAACTGATTTGTATACTTTGGAGTACAATAAAAAGCACAATTTAAATTTTCAAAATCAGTAATTAGAAATAGTTAGAGCATTATTCACGATTAGTTATTAGTAGTAAGCACAGCAGCACAATGAATACTGAAAACCTCTAACTACTGTATCACAGTTAACCATACTAACAGTAACTTTATGATTTAATTAACACGTTCCAGATGTATCACGAATCAGGTATGTTAAACCGCAATGAAAAGGCAGAAAATTATATACATGTCCAACTATTCATACCTTTTCAATGCTTACCAAACTGTGATGCCATTCAATACTAGTAGTCTATCCCAGAACCTGATATATCTCGAATCAGGTCTATTAACCCCAATAATAAAGCAGCCAACTATATACCTGTCCTACACTTTATAGCTACTCAACGTTGACGTTACTCTGGTGTAATATATATTTTCTAAAGCAACTGACCAATCAACGTGCCCAAATAGAATTGCTATTTTACAGTCCCTTGCGGCAGAGCTTGGTCTTTCTGCAATAAAACAGTTAAGTAACTATATTTGTTGGGAACGCATGTGTTTACGAATCCATTTGTACTTGATCAGGATGAAGGGTGGGAGTGGGGCGGTTGTTTTGAATAAATGACAAGTTTATATCGGAAACTAGTCGCGACACATTTTTAATGCTATTGAAAACTGTCAATAATAAACTTGAAAGCTCATCAACATTTTAAACAAAAGTACAATTGTATGTTGTGTTTTTTTCTTGCTGCTGTTGTCATTTTGTTTTATTGATGATGTTGTTATTTTATCTTGTTTTTGTTGTTATGGTAGTTTCAAATTTTGTTGATTTTATGTTGATGGTGCTGTTGTTTTTTTAATTTTACTGTTAATATAGTTGTTGCTTATATGCTGATGTTGTTGTTGATGTTGTTATTGTTGTTATTGTATTTATTGTTGAAATAGTTATTGTTCTGTACATTGATTTGTAACTTATTCATATCCTTCAGTATGGCATTTATATTTTAGTTTCATGTGTGATGCAGGCTATTATGCATATTCGTGTGGGTATGTCTCAATATGGGATATGTTTGTATTAACTAATGTAACATGTACAGCAAACTGAATCGTAGCGATGAACATCGTTTAAACAACACAGACACTTATCTTGTCACATTCCTTAACAAAGGGCTCTAAATCAATGCTCAATTTAGAGTATTTAGCAAAGGTTTGCTCGGCCTTTTCTGTTGGTTTGCAAATATTCTGTACTTGCAACTCAAGAGATTTGATATTTCGTGGAACAAGCTCATCGAAGAACTCGTCAATTTTGTTTTGTAGGTCTTTAAGTTTGTCAGTTATGGCGTCAGTAAGCTTATTTGCATCGACTGCTTCAAAGACATCCACCGCCGTTTCTTGTAAGATTAAGGCATGGGGAGACGAAAATGACCAACCGGTAACCAGTTTAACGAGGAATAGAAAGGGAAGAGAAACGAAGACTAACAGAAAAAACGCTTCTGTTAAAAACAGTCCAAGAAGCAAACTCTCACCGACAAATTCAACTATGCCACTTGACCAAGTGTCAAAAATGGTGACGTTGAAGGCGACCATATCTAGGTCGGACATTTTCATCTGCAACTTTGTTGGAGCTGCGGAAAGTAGCGAATCAAGATCTTTCAAAAGATCGACAATATCTGCAGTCTCCCGTTTGATATCAGCAAGAATATATTCAGATAATGCTTCAATATCCCCCCTCATATCCCTCCGGATTATGCCAGATAGCCTTTCTAAAACTACCCGACTTGTCTCGCGTTTGATCGTTTCACTAGTGTCCGAAAGCATGCTACAAGGAAAATCATTGTATGACCAATTTTCAACCATCTCCTTTTTTACTGTTTTCGATTTGATGTGGCTTTCAATACGAGATGATAGAGATCTTATATTATCTTTTAACTTTTTGTTGATATTTTGCCGCTTTTCTTCGACTGAACAAAGTAGTCGCTGCTTCTTTTCATTAAATTCTGAAATAATCCGATCTTTCTCTTTTTTTGTGCTCCTTACATGCTCAGTGTGTTTTAAAACGGTTGTAGAAATAAAAGAAGACACTGATTTGACCCATCTGAAATTACACAAGATTCATATTGTTTGCATCATAATATAACTAAATGGTCAATTTAAATAGATTAAATTATATTTTTTGAATCTCTTTATAAAGGTACTTATATCTACCTGTATATGTAACAATTCAACTTTCAGTTAAGTAGATCGGTATTATTTTCAATTAGTTTCTATAACACTTGGTTTCTGTAATTGAGAATACAAATAGCATGCACTTTCTTAACAATTGAGTTAAAATTCGTATAAACTAAATATACGCACAGTTTAGAAGGATCCAGTCCATGTTCTAGACTTTCTTGGATTACGTTTGCTATCTTAGATCTTGCGATTTCAGCTTGTTTGTCTTGAAGTCCCAGACTTCTGTCGGGACTCACATTTTTTCGTGCCTATAAAGCATACATCAATTATTTATCATTATTTTTTTATCAAATTCACGTTAATATACAAAAGCATCATCGGGCAGAAGAGCAATGTTATGTGAGATTTAAATTTATATATTATTTAAGCGACTGATAATAAACATCCCACGAAGCACACTATTTTTGTCACCTTCATCAACACTCAGAAAGTCCAACCATAGCTTTTATTTGGTGACTGCCAAAGTAAAAACAATATTAAGCTGACATCAATGATGCATTTCATTAAAAGAAAACCGGGCAATAAAGTGAACAAGAGGGTTTAACATTGATTCAGAACCAACTATCAAAAAATCATTTGTCTAGTTTTTTTTATATTTAATTCATTTTGAGAAACAAGCTTATTTATTGCTACCAACGTTTCTGCATTTAATTATAAACAATAGTATTAAGTCAAAGACATGACGTTGCAAACAAAACATCAACGTGAAAATTAATAAGATAAAATCAGTTTTATTTTTAACTTACCAACTTAACGCTTATTTTCATTGCTTGTTTGGGTTCAAAAGTTGTCCAAACCTGTTTAATCTTGTCATTGTTGGTGATCCAAACCCTCTCCTGGGCTGACACATCAGTACTAAATATAGAAAATAGTATTTTTGTTATAATTTTATTCCTTAACATTTTCAAGATTATGTGGAAAATTGGACAAATTTGTGAAAAAAACACTGATAATAAGTAGAGGTCATTAATTAATATAATCCAATGTTAATATAACACTGACATAGGTTGTTCCAGTTATAGGTTCAATCCGGATATAGTAGGTGCAGCATTTATACATTTAGTTGTTTACACCAGACTTACGGATTCAACTAAGAATCAAAGCATACGTTTAATACTGAAGTAAAGGTACACAAACTCAATCAACCACATGTAGCTTTTTCAATGGTGTTAAATATTTAAGTGATTTTACCTGTTTTCTGCTTTACCCAGATTGTCATCGTTTTCGTTGTCGTCGTCATAATCATCATACTCGTTTCCACTTTCGATGAGATCCCATTTGTTGTAAAAAAAACAGAGCCCGTTTTGGATCCATTAATTTGACAGCATGTTTGTCACAATAGTCATTTTGGTCTTTGATGATTTGCTTTATCTGTATAAAAGTGAAATTATCTTAACAATGTGTCATTTTAACTAAACATACTCAGAACCATTAAACTCTATTTTTGTATAAAACAGCTGTTTAAATATATTTAATAATAGGGAGGACATTTTTATTTATCGCCTCAACATGAAATATTACTTGGAATAAGTGAATTTGTAAACATTTTTCGTAATACTCAATACTAAAGGAGTACTTTATGAGAGTAACAATATAACGATCTAATATATTCAAGGTATAAACTTATTGTTATATATTTCATTAGAGATAACGCCCGCCAACAATCTTATTACTTTACAATAAAGGGCATGTATAAAACAAACAAAATCTAAACTATACAAACATCAGTAGGTAACACAAGCGGAGCCATTACAGACAGATGTACATGTATTTGAAAATGTGTACAGTACCATAAGCAATATTTGAACTAGGTCTCTTAAAGCATTGTATGAAAATTTAAAAATATAAAGGATATATTCATATTATTGTATATTCCTATTTCACAGTCTTTTTCAGTCATTGTTTTAATCAATGTGTATACAAGTATTTTTGAAAATGGCACGCGACGTATATGAAGACAAATTACATAGATTATATTCCTAAGGTATAAATGTGAAAGAATGTTCAATTTACCCTGTCCGATTGAATACCTCCAGCATTTGCAGCATTGACAATGTATACAAATCCTACGGCATTTGGAAGGTACCTCATCATCAACTCCTTCATTGCCTCATTCTCGCCATAGCCTGGTGTATCCACAACTACAACTTCGTCCTTAAGTAAAAGATGTGTCTATATTGTATTGTAAAAGTATATATCTCCTTCATTAAAATAACTATAGCGTATATGTAAGATTGATAAGGTAAGGAATATTTTATAGTACAATTTATCGTCAATACAATCTAAATTAATTTAATTACAAACTCAATATATTTCTTTTTTTTTATTATGTAGTTAAATGAGCTAAGTTTAATTAATCAATTACAACTGCTTTTAATCATGTTATTTCCTACTTTTACTATTTATAGAACATTTTAACGGTGCACATAATCAGTCAAATGACGTCAATTGTTTTAATTTTTACTTTGTTTCTTTAAATCGGTCTAACATAATTTCTATTGATTGGTGAAGACCTTAAAATAAATCTGAACACGAGAACCGTTTCTTGGACAAGTATCTGGCAAACTGTCACACACAAAGCTTGTTGGTTCAAACCCATGTCTTCAGCGATGACAGGTTAGTTGTCATCAGAAGAAAACGCCTTAGACCACTTGGACACGGAAGACCCTCTGTATTTGATATCTTTTTAAGAAACTTACTGACAAGATTTGATTTTCAAACGGCCAATACACATCAATTATAGCGTTTTCTGGAACTTCCTTTTCATCTACCCCACCAGTTTTCGAAGCAACGATCGTTTCCAGCATTTTTCTCATAAATTTAGCAGCTTTTCCTTTATTCTGTAATGTGTCATGGTCTGTTGGCGAGATTGGTTTACCGTTTTTCGGCACTATAGACAGTTGTTTTCCTTTCTGGATTTTGATAATTCCGGCCGTGGAGTGGAGATTATCCACAGGAAGTAGTGGTTCTTTCATCATAAGGTTTAGAAAGGAACTCTTACCACTGCTTGTCTCACCTGCGACAGAACGAGGATGAACGTAAATGATTGAAAGTAAAACAACAATTGTATTAAAGGTTTTGTTCTTAATTTTCAGATTTTATATTAAAAAAAAAAGTTAATACTAATATAGGCATTTTGTCAGTAAATATGAATGAAATGACACATACGAATAATACCAATAAAACAAATACACACTTGTTTGTGTTGTTTTCTTAAATATAACCAGTTCTGTATAAACTATTCCGTTAGAAACATGTATCCAACCGTATAATGAAACGTAGCACTTCATATATGTATTACATACCTATTATGATAACAGGAAACTTTTCAGAGAGACGCGATTTGTGAAATTTGATTTCTTTATCAATATTAGGAAACATTGCTTCAAACTCTTCCTTAAAGTCTTTTTCTTTACGAATGTATTCCAAACTTTGTTCAAGTCGCTCAACGGTCCGTAAACAATGTATAACTTTCCGCATGATGGTCTACTTGATTGCTGGAAAAAAAGTCATTATCATATATGGCAGTTATCAACACGATTTGCAAAATAGCATGCATAGTAAAGACCCTTTCCTTAGTATGGTATATAAATAGTACATGTTATACATGTAAATGTTCCAAAAATACGTAGAATACATGCAATGCTGTTGCAGTCGACGATTAAGTATAAATCAAAATGATTAACAGACGTATATTGGATATGCGTAATGGAAATGACTAATTACACCTACGAAAGTGTCAATCATTGTCGATATATTTATTGTGATACAAAGTCTAGATGAAATCCATACACAATTGATTTGATTATATATATAAAATAAAATACAAGTAGTAATTTCAGTAATATCAAATGGTAATATAAAGTCTATATATTTTTATTATTTAGTTTAAACAATATTTATTCGTTTTCAACATTTTACATATAAATATATTTAAATATACAGCGATGCATAACAATAGAATTGAGAAGAAAGCTATTTCTAGCTTATACAAATTCTCTCTTCTGAATATCTTGCAAGGACTATACAATGGTGTTATCAATGCAATGAAAACAAATTAATTACTAGACAAACGGATTATAAGCAGCGAGATGAAAATAATAAATATGTGCAAGTATCTTGATCGTTGGGAATACAGATGTAGTTGATTAGGTATGTATATAGGCTGCGGCGTATGCGACGCTTCAGCTACTGAGAGTTGTGTTTACTAGCATTGAACAATAATTGCCGTATATAACTTAAAATATTTTAAAAAAGAAAAAAAATATGTGAGTAGATATAAAGTGGAAAGGGTAGATAAAGTAGACAGAGAGAAACAGGAAAAGAGAGGTGTGATCACAGGATACCTTTTGAGGTGTTGTGGGTCACTCTTATGGAATAAAGGATAGTTCAATTCAATGAATAAAACGCTTGGTCTTCGAAATGTATGTTTGGACATGGTGAACTATTTTACGATTGACATCATCAGAAAGAAAGTTTTTGCAAATACAGTAGTGTGTTTAGGGCTAGACGAGTAATAGAACGAAGGACGTCATGGAGTAGAGTTCTTTGGCGTTGACATAAGGGGTGTGTATAGAAAAAGTGATACGTATCCTCAATTTCTTTACAGACACAGATAGGGCTTTCTACAATGTTTTTGGAAAACAGGTGCTCTTTCAAGGAACTGCAATGCATCCGTAACCGCGCATGCTGAATTGCCGAATCTCTTCTACCATCGTAATAAAATTTTGGAACAGTCTTCCTGTTAGAATTTAGATCGTGCTTGAAAGACAAGACGGAATCAGCTGACCGGGTGGCAGGGGGTAGTTTGTTCTATTCTGATATAGTGGAGAGGAGGAAAGATGCAGAGAGGTGTTGTGTATTGCAGGAAACGTTCCTAATGTGGTCAGAATTGCGTAGGCCATAGGTTGCAACATTACCTACTTGTCATGGGGATCATATTGGATAAGTAGGAAGGGGTAGAAGGACTGTTGAGCATTTTATAGAAGTGGATCAATTTGTGATTTCGTCTGCGGGACTTCAAAGGCTCAATAGCGGATTATTTGTATACGTTATTAAGTGATACCAGGCTTGTTGCTCCCGTAATGATTCTAGCTGCTTCGATTTGGATTTTTACGAGGTCTTCTTCTTCAGCTTTCGTTATATTATCCCAAATGACGTCAGAGTATTCGAGTGTAAGGCTAATGAAAGATGTGAAGATAGTTTCAAGCGACCGACGAGACGATCAAGAGTGGATTTGAGAGAGCACAGATTGTTGACTCGATTCCAAGCTTTTATTATTTAGGTGGTGATAATAGATATTATACAAGATACTAAATACATATTTTCCCAGGTATTGACGTCAGAAATTGTATTTACCTTTTTTTAAAACGACATTATATACGACTAACATACTTATATATTTGTAGTTTATGATACTAAATGGATTGAGAATATACGTATACCAAGTTCACTGTTAAGTTTTGTTTTGGACCATTGACACTTTAGCAAATAAATGAACTATATATAATTATAAAATCCTTTACAAACTGTGTCGTATGGAAATCAGCTACTTTGAAAATATCTTGTTATAAATATCATAGCAGTTATTTTATCTACATACCTTGCCATAACTCTTTGAATCCGTTAATCTGTAGTTTCAACTGCAAATGTAATATTTTGGTGTTATCTGAAGAGTAAGCAGAATATAGGTTTTTTATATTCAATAATTTATGAAATAAGTGTAAGTGGCAATTTGAAAAATAAAGGGCAAGGTTCCTTTAGTTTAACTTTATTTTAATGCATAATTTTATGTTTACAACATATAAATACGTGTATTTTTATTGGAAACCTTTTGTATTTTTGATAAACTTTTGAGCTTTCGAAAATATCTGTTCATTTTGTTCACCAGTTTTAATTTTCATTTCCAAACTGTAATTGCTTGCACTAAAGGTAGTTCGCGGCGTTCCTATCGGATTTTTTTGACATCTGGAGTAATTTATCAGCTTTCGATTTAGCTATTTAAAGTATTACATTTTCTTTTTACCCATAGTATATTAAGTAAATGTAATAGCTTAAAACGGAAAATGGCCAACTTTCTCACCGTTGATTAAAACTTCAAAATTATGATGTTGTTTTTATATGATATAGTTTTATTCATAATAACTATTTTGCAGCTGACACCAGACTGAATTAATTTAAACCATAATGTATATCTTAGAACGGTGTCAAATGCTTCCTCGTAAACAATATATATACAAAACATTTAAGTGGTGGAATGCTTGTCTCTAAAAACCAAATTGACTATCATTAAAAACATTACTATTACTCGGCTATGTGTATAATTATCTTTAGTTGGGTGATTAATAGACGTATGAAATATTAGTAGGATTTTCTAATCATTCATATTTAAGTTATTTTGAACACAATACCTTTTATTATATCTCATATATATTTCCAAAACTGTCTAGTCAAATGTTTGCTTAAAATGGGTAGATAAGCTTTTCCTTTTGAGAAAAAGATACGTTAAGTTTGTTTTTGTCACACATAAACTTACTACGACCCAATAAGAACGTTTTTTTTATCATCATTGTAATGTAAAAAAAGTACACGTTTACGATTTAAAAAAAAATGCTTTGCCCCTTAGCAATTATCATTTAATCATGGTACCATTTTTTAACAACTCGCGGTTCTGACAAACTCATAAACCATAATATATTGAAAATAAAAACAAAAAGTGTAACAATATTATTGAAGGAATACCGTCTATTTGATTTTAAAAATGAAGTATGTTATTACATAGTGACAAATAACTCGGAACCGGGTGAAATATGAATGGGAAGTTTAAATTCTTCTTAAAAAGTTGTTGTATGGTGTTTAGCATCGCTTTCAACAATTTTTCAGTCATATTGCGACGATGTCTACTTGAGACAGTATTCTAAGCGCTGTCACACTGGAGTATCATGCCGCAGACACATGGTATGATTCCTCACCCAGTCACATTATACTGACCTGACACCGTGCCGACCAGACCTAGAACTCTCCTCTAAATGGTGAGCGTCAAGCGAGGAAGCTTCTAGTACCATTTTTAAAGTCTTTGGTATGACCCGGTCGGGGATTAAACCCACGACCTTCCGCATGCTAGGCGGACGCTCTACCACTAGACCACGCCGCGGTCTTTCTTAAAAAGATATGGGTTACAGAGAGTGATACTTAAAGATTAGGATTTAAATATGGTTATGTTCTCATAGGTATACTGATCGCTGCGATATCAAACATTATCCTGTGGCTCATTTAACCTTTTACAGAAGGATATTATCTTGCTTTGGGTACGTGCTCTGCATTACAAATACTTAACTTAGCTATTGAAATCAATAGACTTTGTTTATTTTATTGAAGGTCGTTCATTTGACTACGCAATTTGTTTACGTCGGTTTTAAATGGGATATAATTATAACCCTATCGTTAAAGTGAAATAAGATATGTTTGTTAACATCAAAATAAATGTACTAATTAAATCAGGTGTGCTAACTATCTAAGCGAATATTTCAGAATAAGATGTTTCAATGTCTTCATTATCGCACCCAAAGTTGCATATAATCTAACGTTACGAACAACTAGATGTCATATATAACCAATTTGGACCATAAGTTTGTTGAATTAAGGTATAAAATGTATAACAACTCGTTAATTTCCGTATTACTTCGACAAACTTCGAAAACTATGCGGATAACATTTAATTCCCGATTTCCGGTAGAGTTGTTGTTCTTAAAATGTTAACAAATAGGCGGCAAAACGCGATTTCCGCGGTCGGTTTCATAAGAAAAAAGTGTGAAAGCTACCGTTAGAAATGAAAAACGTATCTCAAATACAGTATCAATCGAACACAACAACACTAGCTATCACATATGTCCAGGTGTTTCGTGTGATGATCCAACATGTCCGCTTTTAAAAAATATCAAACTTGGAAAAAATGTTAAACTCTCTGGTTGGAAAGTTGGCCGACGAGTAGTGGAATTTGATGTTTTACTGTCAACGTTGAGGTTCTGCAAATGGTATGGTTTAGGTCAAGTTCCACTTACATACGACAATCTTGTTGGAGAAGTGCAGAAGAGGTTGGGGGATATTTGTATGTGGTCTGTCAAAATGTTGATTGTGATGAAATTAACTTTGTGCCATATGTTAAGGAGGAATATACCTTTTAAATTATTTTCGAAATCAAGGGAATATTTGGTATGTAATGAAACTAGAAGTAATTTCCAATTTGAATATGCTTTTTTTTCTGCGGTAAATATAACACTTCTTTACCTATGACGTCGTAAACATGGCCATGTTTGGTCTTTTTGACGTCCCGATTTATAGTAGCAAAATCGCGTATTTGTCGACCTCAGTCAAGTTATACCGAATATGCAGAATCGAAACACATATCACCACGAACACATTCAACGGATATATGCATTTACAGATGCAAAAATTACGACGAATGCTTCATTTTGAAAATACTAGCGAAAAACGGAAATTATTATTTTCTCGATTTTTTCGAAAAAAATGCTTCAAATCAAAATTACCAAAAAAACAAACCGAGCGATTTTGAAATAATTTTTATTTGATTTCTAACAATATGCTTCACAGTGATTGTGAGATTTTTAGAACAATTGACAAACTAGATTTTTTTTTATTTTTAATTATTTAACCACAAACTACGGCAAAAAGACGTCAACATATTGCATAATTCTACACGTTTTCCATAAGATTTTCGGCAGTTAATTAAGGTTAAATTATTTTCTAAATCAGTGGTTCAATTAGTATATTATGAAACTAGAAGAAATTTCCAATGTGAATATGTATTTTTTGCAGCGGTCAATATAATATATATTTATATGTGACGTCGTAATCATGGCCATGTTCAGCCTTTTTGACGTCCCAATGTATAGCAGCAAAATCGTGTATTTTTTCGACCTCAGTTGAGTTATTCCTAATACATGAAATAGAAACATATATCACCATGTACACATTTGACGGATGTATGCATTTACAGATGCAAAAATTATGACAAACGCCACATTTTGAAAATAATAGCGAAAAACGGAAACTATTTTTTCTCTCGATTTTTTCGTAAAAACGTCTTCAAATCGAAATTACCAAAAATTAAATCAAGCGAATTTTGTATAATTTTTATATGTTTTCATACTATATATTGGACAATAATTGCGAGATTTTTAGAAAAATTGACAAACTAGATTTTTTATGATATTCAATTATTTAACCCTACCCTACGTCAAAAAACGCTTTAAAGCAAACGTCAACGTCGGTATAGCGCATGAGGTATACGTTTTGTGATAATTAAACAAGTTTGTTCTTACCATTATATTAGTATTTTGTGCACACTAGTTATATATACTTCTGCTGTTTAGTGGAAACTAATTTGTCTATAGCATTTATGATAGTGTGTCTGTTTGGTGTACGTACAAAACCGTCATTTTTTTTTTCACTTACAGGGAACTGAATTCCAAAACAATATTCTCATTTCTGACTAGCTCCACGACTGCTAGTGAAATGTGGACATCACGGTTGTCAATTATTAGAACAACAGGTCTGGCCTTTCTAAAATTCGGAGCAAACTGTTACACATACATAAAATGGGCTTGAAACAATACCGTCTATGATGGGCAGTGAAAAGCCACGATCCAGGTATATTGTCATTGAACGTACGTAGGAGCATGGGGCTGGGTGGAAGGGTGGCTTTTCACTGCTATAGTTGGTATTGTTTCAAGCTCATTTTTTGAATGTGTACTGAACAGTTTGCTCCGAACTTTAGAAAGGCCAGACCTGTTGTTCTAATAATTGACAACCGTAATGTCCAAATTTCACTAGCAGTCTTGGAGCTAGTCAGAAATGAGAATATTGTTTTGGAATTCAGTTCCCTGTAAGTGAAAAAAATGACGGTTTTGTACGTGCACCAAACAGACACGCTTTCATAAATGGTATAGACAGATTAGTTGCCACTAAACAGCAGAAGTATATATAACTTGTGTGTACAAAATACTAATATAATGGTAAGAACAAACTTGTTTAATTATCACAAAACGTATACCTCATGCGCTATACGGACGTTGACGTTTGCCTTAAAGCGTTTTTTGACGTAGGGTAGGGTTAAATAATTGAATATCATAAAATATCTAGTTTGTCATTTTTTCTAAAAATCTCACAATAATTGTACAATTTATAGTATAAAATTATATAAAAATTATGCAAAATTCGCTTGATTTATTTTGTGATAATTTTGATTTGAAGCCATTTTTCGAAAAAAATCGAGAAAAAAATAGTTTCCGTTTTTCGCTAGTATTTTCAAAATGTGGCATTCGTCGTAATTGTTGCATTTGTAAATCGATACATCCATCAAATGTGTACATGGTGATATATGTTTCTATTTCATGTATTAGGAATAACTCAACTGAGGTAGAAAAATATGCGATTTGGCTGCTATACATTGGGACGTCAAAAAGGCTGAACATGGCCATGTTCACGACGTCACATATAAATATATATTCTATTGACCGCTGCAAAAAATACATATTCACATTGGAAATTACTTCTAGTTTCATAATATACTAATTGAACCACTGATTTAGAAAATATTTTAACCTTAATCAACGGCCAAAAATTTTATGGAAAACGTGTAGAATTATGCAATATGCTGACGTCTTTTTTTGACGTAGGGTGGGGATAAATAATTAAAAATAAAAAAAATCTAGTTTGTCAATTGTTCTAAAAATATCACAATCACTGTGAAGCATATTGTACGAAAATCAAATAAAAATTATTCCAAAATCGCTTGGTTTGTTTTTTGGTAATTTTGATTTGAAGCATTTTTTTCGAAAAAATCGAGAAAATAATAATTTCCGTTTTTCGCTAATATTTTCAGAATTTGGCGTTTGTTGTAATTATTGCATATGTAAATTCATATATCCGTTGAATGTGTTCGTGGTGATATGTGTTTCGATTCTGTACATTCGGTATAACTTGACTGAGGTCGACAAATACGCGATTTTGCTGCTATAAATCGGGACGTCAGAAAGACCAAACATGGCCATGTTTACGACGTCACATATAAATATATATTCTATTGACCGCTGCAAAAAATACATATTCACATTGGAAATTACTTCTAGTTTCATAATATACTAATTGAACCACTGATTTAGAAAATATTTTAACCTTAATCAACGGCCAAAAATCTTATGGATAACGTGTAGAATTATGCAATATGTTGACGTCTTTTTGACGTAGGGTGGGGTTAAATAATTAAAAATAAAAAAAATCTAGTTTGTCAATTGTTCTAAAAATCTCACAATCACTGTGAAGCATATTGTTAGAAATCAAATAAAAATTATTCCAAAATCGCTTGGTTTGTTTTTTGGTAATTTTGATTTGAAGCATTGTTTTCGAAAAAATCGAGAAAATAATAATTTCCGTTTTTCGCTAATATTTTCAGAATTTGGCGTTTGTTGTAATTATTGCATATGTAAATTCATATATCAGTTGAATGTGTTAGTGGTGATATGTGTTTCGATTCTGTACATTTGGTATAACTTGACTGAGGTCGACAAATACGCGATTTTGCTGCTATAAATCGGGACGTCAGAAAGACCAAACATGGCCATGTTTACGACGTCATAGGTAAAGAAGTGTTATATTTACCGCAGAAAAAAAGCATATTCAACTTGGAAATTACTTCTAGTTTCATTACATACCAAATATTCCACTGATTTCGAAAATAATTTAAAAGGTATATTCCTCCTTAAACCCACAAAGAAAAGACAACAGGAATGCCTTGTTTTGTTGTGAATACAAAACTAGGTACCGGTAAATATTTAATAAAATGTTCTTATATAACCGAATATTCATTTAACTAGACAAGAAAACAAATAAATAAATATCAAACAAATGTCTCGCTACTGCAATATTAATGAAATGAGCGAAATACATTTTTTCCTCTTCTTCCGGTTTCAGTTTATAACCCAGATTACTGGGTATAGATTTAATTGTGTGACTATGAACATGTGCCGTTGAGGATCGAATTACGTTCCAATTTAAAGCTTCGTATTTACAGTTTAAAAGATAAAAACATCTCGAGTTTGGGCCAGTGTGATACATATATGACCCAAAATGTACACATCTGCAAAAGTATGTCCATTTGTAACCCACTATATGTCTTTGGTAACTGTGGTTAATTGTTGTTACTTGCTGTATATCTTTGGTAACATTTGGTAACTAACTGTTTTATCAATTTCTCTTACAGGCATTCTGTCCATTTGTAACCCACTATATGCCTTTGGTAACTATGTTTACTTGATATATGTTTTTGGTAACTACAGGAATATTTGGTATCCTGTCCTTAATAAGCACAGGAAATAGTTACATAATCTTATGTTATATTGCCCTTTATTAGCACAAGAGTGTGATTTAAATAGCCATTCAAAATAAACTTTATATTGCACAGATACATGTAAGCTAAATGCTTTTAAAATCAAGTATAGTTTTCTGAGGATTTTATAAGAGAGTTCAGAAAAAAATAATCAAACAATTCTGGTTTTAAACATCATTACGGGATTTCTTCTATATTTCCTCACTTTCTTTGTGTACAAAACTGTTTAAGTTCATATCTACTTCTTGTGTTACTTAATACTTATTTAAAGGAGAGTATTATCCGTGTTTTAAGTGGTGGAATTTAGTTATCTACATGTCGACAGGTATTTAATTGTAATATTTTTAATGATATTTTTGTTATTGTGATCTCCATATAATTATGTTACTCTGTACAGCTTAGCAGAAGCACAACACAATACACTGAACAGGTAGACGAGAGAAAATAGATAATACAATAAATTTGTTCATTCATCTTTTTTATATTTTAATAGATGGATGCTTTTAAATAATTGAATAATTTCACACTAGCATCACACACAACATCATCAACAACAGCAGGATCATCAGTCAGGACCCACATGGTAATTTTAGTACGCAACCCTGCTCACTTAACGACAGCGTAGCAACGGTGAAAATAGTCCAGTTTCAGCATCGCAAGCTATTTTGGTCGCCATTTTTTTGGGTAAATTACGGGGGGGAATTGAAATTGTTGTCTCAATACCACGATTTCAGATTGATGTTCGATTCGGAAAAATTTATAATAATAAAAGAAATGCTGGAATACTTTAAAAATGTAGAATACTTGCTTTGTTTGGTCAAAATATCGATTTTAACCCGCACAAAGGCCACTTTTTATGCTCCAATGTTTCGCCGTTCTTGAAAATCGCTCAATTTCGATTCACGTTTAGGCTATTATACGAATGTGTTTTTTTCTTTTTTTTATACATGTGCTATAAAATCAGAGCTTTAAGTAAGTCTGCCACATTTAAACTATTATTTATAAATACGAAAAACATGCACAATACTAGTTTTTTTAACACCACTTGCTCGATTTTTGCGGTGGTGAAAGTGGCGAGTTCACGCAGATCGATTCTATATGGGGGTCGTCTCAAAAGTAAACGGAAGGCAACATTGTTATTTGTTCCTTCCTTTTTTCTGTCAACCAAAGCTATCACCCAGAGGCACTTTATTGAACGAGTTTTTATAAAATAAATTACGTCCGTTTTCAAATATTTCATTTTTATAGGTTTTCATGACAACAGCTTCATTTATCTGGTAGACTATAGTTGCAACTAGCATAAAGATATATAGAGCTTAATAATGTGTTTGATAGGTCAGGTTTGTTTATGAAACAATTAATAGAATAATTAAAACTGTATACTGTTTTGTACTCACCATTTAGAATTTAAAAAAAGAAATTAACAGTATTTTTATATATTTTTTTAAAAAAAGCCATTTTTTTATAACAAAATTTCTTTCTAACTTTTTTTTATTTTTTGTTAAAAAAATCTGTATTAATATCAAAATGTCTGATCTATGATGTTGCATTGAATCAGTAAGTGAACTAAACACTGAATTGCTATTAAGTGTAAATAATGAAAAGAAAAATATAATTTTAAATATGCATGTACAACTGAGTTTTACAGTAACTTAATTACACTCTTTATGTCTTTGGTTTAAGATGATGAACAAATTGGCCTAATTTATGAAACAATAATTTCAATATCCAAATGATCCTTGCCTGTGTATTTTTCTTTTCTTTATTAAATGTATACATATACACACTGAACACTCACAAGAACAATTAGTATATTGATATCATTGTTTTATTTAGGCTTATTTTTTCATTGTCTTAAAAACATTTTTTTTTAATTTTCACCAATAGGATTTATTTCCTGAACAAGCAGCCCAATGCATCAGTTTTACTGATATAACTTTTTTCCTGTGCATGAAACTTCACCGAGAGCTTGATTTTATTTCTAAAGATAGTTTAGCATTCCATGACAAAATAATAACATTTTATTAAAATTCACAATTTTAACCAGTATTGGGTTTCTACTGGCCTCTTAGTATTGTATACTCCAGAAAAAGGAACTGTGCGGCCCATTGAATTCAAAAGGGGGATAAAAAAATTAAAATTATTTTTTTAAGAGATTTATAAACAATATTGTGTTTGATAATTGTTTCACAAGCAACTGAAACACTACAATTAGGTTTCATTTTACTGACAAAATGTATACATAAAACAATTCCTACAAAAGATGATAGCAAGAGCTGCCAGAGGGACAGCGCACTCGACTATTTCGATGTTGTTCAAAAATAACAGTTTTTTCAGGAAATAAGTACCAAATAGAAGACAAGTAAAACTCAGGGATGGAGAAATTGAACTATAATTGCTGCTTATGTGTTAAAAATAAATGAGCAAAATAATTCACCAACACTATTCATTTTCATTATCAACAGTTGTTTTTTTTTTAAACAACAAAGGGAATGGATGACATATAGGCCTATGCACCAACTTCACTGCAGAGGACACATACCGGAACCAGTTCATGAAAATGGATCTAAAGTTGAAATAATCTTGTACCAGCATGCATAGTTTATCACAGTTGGATACCCTTTCATCAAAATAAAGAAAAAGAGAGAAAAAAAAAGGATTAAATTTTACAGTAAAGAAGAGGGTTTTTTTACCACTCAGAGCGGACAAAAAAATCTATTTTGCCCCGAGGGTCATAGTTTTTAACAAATTTGAGAGATTACCACAAACGGACCCTATTTTTCAAACATCTAAGATCAAGGCCTTGTAACACAAACTTTAACCTGCTAAAAACAAAATTTCAAAGTCTAAAAGGGATATAATCCTGCAAAAATGCAATCAAGAGTTATGGTTCTTATCTCTATGAGTTTCCTAAAGGATTTTGAACACATATGAGAAGTTCCATTCATGTCCAATGATAGGATGATGAAATAAGTACCAAATCAAAAACTTTAACCTCTAAAAATCACTAACCAAAGTTTCCAAGTCCAAAATGGCCATAACTTTGTAAATATGTAGCCAAGAGTTATGGTTCTTAATTCTGTGCATTCCATTGATGATACTGAACACACATGTGAAACTTCATTCATATTGTATGAGTGGTTGCATAGATATTTTACCTGATAAAAACTTTAACCTGAAAAATTAATTCCATAAAGGGCCATAACTCTGCCAAAATGCAACCCAGATTTTTGTTTCTTGTGTCTATGTGTTCCATTGATGATGCTGAACACACAAACTTTCACCTGGAAAACCAACGCCGACGCCGGAGCGAGTACAATAGCGCCCCTACCCCATATTCTACGTATGGTCGAGCTAATAAGTGAATTTTCCAATAGCATTCATAAGTAAAAACCAAGGACCCTTTTCCGGGCTCCAATATATCCTAACCCCTTCGTGTGAACAATAGTGAACCTCCTACTTTTACGATTTTTTTATTATGCTGAATACGAATGCATTCGACTCGCCAGTTCTTTAGAAGATTTTTGAAATTTCAAAATTTTATCCCTTTTTGGACCCCTGCTGGTTCATTTTAGATATCAAATACCCTTAAAGGGTTTCAACAGTTATGACTAAGCAATGCTCCAGACACCATATGAATATAATAATACCAAAAATGGATGAGAAAAACATAATTTTCTGTTTTCCAATACTATTTCTATGTAAATATCAGTCCCCTCACTGGGCCTTAATATACCCCAACACCTTCATTTGAACAAAATTCAAACTCTTCATCATATGGATCATTTATGCCAAATATGAATTAAATCTGCTCATCAGTTTTGGAGAAGAAAATTTTTGAAATTTCAAAATTGTATCCCTTTTTGGACCCCTGCTGGCCCCTTATGGATATTAAATCCCTTTAAAGAACTCAGTCTGAGCTGTTATTACTGAACAATGCTTCAGACAGCATTATGATTGGAATAATACCAAAAATGTATGAGAAAAAACATAATTTCATGTTTTCTTATACTATTCCTACTTAAACATCAAATCCCCTTACTGGGCCCCAATACATCCTAACCCCTTCATTTGAACAAAATTCAAACTCTTTATCATATGGATCATTTGTACCAAATATGAATGAATTTGACTCATCAGTTTCAGAGAAGATTTTTATTTTTCATATTGCTATCCCATTTTGGACCCCACCTGGCCCCTTATGGATTTTAAATCCCCTTTAAAGAACTGGCTCAACAGTTGTGACTTAACAACGCTTCAGTCACTAATATGATTGGAATAATTAAAAAAACTGATGAGAAAAACACAATTTCCTGTTTTCCCTTACTATTCCTATGTAAACATGAAAGTCCCCTTACTTGGCCCCAATATATCCTGACCATTTCATTTGAACAAAATTCAAACTCTTTATCATATGGATCATTTATGCCAAATATGAATTAAGTCGGCTTATCAGTTTTGGAGGAGAAAAACACAATTTCCTGTTTTCCCTTACTATACCTATGTAAACATGAAAGTCCCCTTACTTGGCCCCAATATATCCTGACCTCTTCATTTGAACAAATTCAAACTCTTCATCATATGAATCATTTGTACCAAACATGAATAGTTCTTGAGAAGATTTTTGATAATTTATACCTTTTGGGGCCCCTTATGGCTATTAAATCCCCTTTAAAGCACTCAGTCTCAACTGTTGACTAAACAATGCTTCAGACACCATTATGATTGGAATAATACTAAAAAATGGAAGAGAAAAACATAATTTCCTGTTTTCCTATATAATTCCTAGGTAAAAATCAGTCCCCTTACTGGGACCCAATGGACCCTAACTTGTTTATTTGAACAAGCTTGAAACCTCTACCGGTACTCATAGGGATCATTAAAACCAAATATAAACAAATTTGGCTTGTCGGTTCTTGAGAAAAAGATTTTCAATACTGTTAAAAATTTCCCTATATTAAATTGGTAAGTCCCTTGCACTTTCGGAGATTATTTTTGAAATTTTGAAAATAACAACTGATTAGACCCTTAGGCGGGGTCAAGTTTGACCAAAGGGTCATCATTTGAACAAACTTGAGAGCTTCATGTAACAATTCTTTGTCGTTTCAAGCGAAAGTTAACAATGGACACAGGGCTTTGCTCAAGTAAGCTAAAGAGGCCAAACTGAACCAACAGTCAGGATTTGAAAAAAAAATGTAGGGAGCCTTGCAATACATTTGGTGAAAATATGTGAAATGGTTTTAGAGAAAAAATCATCTGAAGCAAAAGTTAACAACTAACGATAGACACAGGGTGATCACAAAAGCTCACCATAATGAGCCTTCAGCTCAGGCTAGCAAAAATTCATTCTTATTTAAGCATAATTATAATCATATATTACCCCTACATGATCTGCAAGTTCTTTTTTCACTATTTCTAGTATTAAACGGCACAAATTTTGAATTGGAAATAATCCTCTATATATTCTCACATTCACAAGTAGCATACATGTAAATTTTAGTACAACAGGTGTATTGGTTTCCAATATTTTTTTT
This sequence comes from Panopea generosa, assembly GCA_029582155.1. Lineage (NCBI taxonomy): Eukaryota > Metazoa > Mollusca > Bivalvia > Adapedonta > Hiatellidae > Panopea > Panopea generosa. The sequence goes on along the minus strand of CM055904.1, from coordinate 43,615,932 downwards.
GAAAGAGGTTTAATGCCATTTTTAACACATTTAAGGTTATATAATTATGGCATATCCCGTTTTATTGGCGGAAAAAGACCACAGAATGAATCTGAGTAGAACTACTGTCCTTCAGCATTCTCAGTGAGTCACATAAAAGTTTTTTGAGCAAGCGCTACTCGAACCTAAGCGGTGAGTGGCAATTGATCTCGAGATGGCGCCTTAAGATTTCTCGGCCACAGACCCCTCTATTGATTTCAACAACTTGCACCTCACCGCATAAGCCCTCGTGACCTTTGGCCAAGAAAGCTAATAGAATCTAGGGTTCGGACCATTTTCGTTTAATACTATCATTTGAGTTGCTCTTTAATTTGGTCGTTTGAACAAATTTTTATATGCCTTTTCTTAACAATACTTCTGTCATATAACAGAAAGTAACATATTTCTCTCTTTTTCTTCCCTGAGAAGACGGTACAATCCTAACATTTACTTATCTAATAAGTTGTATTAATTTGTCACATAGAACAAAGACTTCAATTAAAAGGAAACAGTAAATAAGCATAATTTATCTTTATTGTTTTGACTATTTCCAAGTGACAAAATAAAGTCAGCAGCGCATTTATCATGTAATCAGCTAGATCTTCCTTCTGCAAATTGACCAGACCTGAAAATAATAAGATAATTATATTGGGAATGTAACTTGAAACTCAAGTTCTACCAGCACATTAAGTAAGCAAGTTTGATTGTATGTACACAAAACTCCTATATATTTACTTTATATCTAAATATAGAACAAGAGGCCCAAGAGGATCTGAACACTCTACTTGCAACAGATACTACATGTAAAATATTTAAGGTCTAGGCCTTACACTTTCAGGGAAATTTTTTTTTTTAAAATTTCGCCTAAAATGTCACCGTTTTTCGTGCTTATAGGCCCTGTGGCGGTGGCATTTGTAGTCAAATGACACTGGTTCAAGAACTCGTACGAGATATAATGGTTATATAACTGTCGTGCAAGTTTGATTTAGATTCAATGAAAAATGATGGTGCTATCCCATCTACAACATTTCCCCTATACAACTCTGTAAAACAGTGACCCCTGTGGTGGCCCCAAATTTGACCCCAGGGACCCGACTTCAAAAATCTTTTAGGAGGCCGCCATGCAATGCTACATGTAAAATATCTAAGATCTAGGCCTTGAACTTTCAGAGAAAATGTTTTTAAAATTTTGCTTAAAATGTGCTTATAAGCCATGTGGCGTGGGCATTTGTGGTGGAATGACACTGGTTCAAGAACTCATATTACATAACTTTTGTGCATGTTTGGTTAAGATTCAATGAATAATGAAGGTACTATCGCGTCTACAACATTTTCCCTATATAACTCTTTGTAAAACAGTGACCCTTGTGGTGGCCGCAAATATGACCTCAGAGACCATACATGACAAGTCTATTAGGGGACCTCCATGCAGTGCTACATGTAACGTATCTAATGTCTAGGCCTTACCTTTAGAGAAAATGTGTTTTTTCGTTCGAAAATGTGCTTATTAGCCCTGTGGCGGGGCATTTGTGGTCGAATGACGCTGGTTCAAGAACTCATCCGAGATCTATGGTTATATAACTACTGTGCAAGTTTGGTAAGATTTAATGAAAAATGAAGGTGCTATTGCGTCTAGAAGAAAAAGGTTAACAGGTGAACAAATTAGAGAGAGGATCACAAGCTGATCCTATTTGTCAAACATCTAAAAACTTAAACTAAATATTCTAAATCTAAAAGGGATATAATTCTTTCAAAGGGCAATCAAGAGTTATGGTTCTTGTTTCTATGAGTTTCTAGATGATGTTGAACACACTGAAGTTTCATCCAAATCAAATGACAGGTTGATGAATGTAGCTGCTCAAAAACTCGAACTCACTCAAAATCTTTAACCAAACTTGCCAAGTCCGAAAGGGCTTTAATTCTGCCAACATACAACCCAGAGTTATGGTTCTTGTATCTGTACAATCCATTGATAATGCTAAGCACATGTGAAGTTTCATTCAAATCCAATGATAGGTTGATGAAATATATACCTGCTTAAAGTTTTAACCTGCTCAAAAACTTAAACAAAATTTTGATGATGCTGAACACACACTGAAGTTTCATTCATATCCAATGAGTGGTTGCGCAGATATCTTACCTGATAAAACACTTTAACTTGAAAAAATCAAGTCCAAAAGGGATTTTACTGTGTCAAAATGCAACCCAGAGTTATGGTTCTTGTCTCTGTGTGTTCCATTGATGATGCTGAATACACATGTGAAGTTTAATTCATATCATATTATTATATATATATATGAATGGTTGCTTAGATATTTTACATTATAAAAACCAAGGCCGACGCCAGGGCAAGTACAATAGCCCCCCTATTCTACGCATAGTCGATCTAAAAAGTTTTTATTACATTTTTTTAGTTTAGTCTGTTGTAGCATTTAATTGTTTTTAATACTAAAATGTCAAAATCCCATAATGGCCAAGCCAAATGCCCTCATTGTATGAAACATAAACAAAATGACCACAAATAAATAGCATATAATATCTAAAACCAAAAGTACAGAGACATATAAAAATTCACCATCTTATTGTGAAACCCCAGTTTCTCTCATTAGACACTCAATGTTGCTAAATCCTGTGATTGATCATTTTCAGCCTTCCACTGTTACATGAATCTGAAAAAAAATATTGTTAGCAAATAGATTTTTTTCATTTATAGACTATAATTCACCAAATGTTTATTTACCTACCCCATGGTATATTTATTTAATAAAAAAAATAATTTCAGATACCTGTGAAAAATAAAATCTTAAATATTGAGATGTGAGGCCTTCATTCCCATTAAGATGCATATGTCAATTAGTCACAACTGTCATGAGTGTTCAAACAAGAGCTGACAGCTAGAGTTACCTAACTAACTAAATTGAGTAAGTCTCATAGCTACAACACCTTGTATGAATTTTCAAACCAATACATGTACAGACTGCTAAGTTGTAGAATTTCAAAGTCAAACAATGGCCATAATATGCAAAAAAAATCTCACAAGAGTTATCCCACTTGATTTAGTTGGTTTCATATCTGCAAAGCCATACGTAAAGTTTCAATCAAATACATTGAGTGGTAATAAATGTTGCGATATGGACTTGACGGTACTTGCATGCAAAACATTAACAAGAATTACGACGTCAACCAATGGCAACAACTTTCATAATATTTATGCAAGAGTAGAATTGTTCTCTTTATTCTTTGATAAGTTGAGCTAAAAATCAATATTGACAATGTGAAGGTCAGCTTTGCTTGTAGCATAAATTAATTTTAAGATTCAAATTAAACTATCATTTCATTACATGTACAATATTCATACAAATTTACATTTATTTTACAGTAGGTTAAGGCCATCCTTACAAATATATTTGTTTGCTGTGCTCTGACTCAGTATTTTTCATGTGGGTAGGTAGGTAGGTAATTTATTTATTTTTTGCTAAATTTGGATTTTGCATAGTCATTTTAAAAAATAAACGGACAGAAATCTTAAAAAAAATTAAACACTTTGAAAGTCAATATAAACATTTGGGTAGCTGCAATTTTGAGTGAGTAGGTAGGAGCATGGCAAACAACTATAAAACCTTTATTTCTCTTTAAATGATAATCTTTTTGTAATGGTACATGTGCAACTTCAATCCAGTTAGTCAGAGTGAATGTAAATCTTTGTTTAGCTAAACTACAGCGGTGGTTGAGACTATGGGTAGAGCATAATCTGCCTTGCATGCAGATGGTCATGGGTTCATTGGTTGGTTGGTTGAATATTTAGCGTCATTTTTATACCATCGAGGGCTAAGAGACGATCAGTTAACCTAACCACTGTTTCCTGGGATTAACCAGTACTCGAGCACACCCCATCTCCGCAAGTAACTGATAACTTTCCCACTTGAATCAGAGGTGAGAGACGAATGATAATAAGACACAATGTCGTATATCAATCATCACGGAGACTGTTGCCGGGCGGGGGATTCGAACTCACGACCCCTGGATTGATAGTCAGACGCGTAACAGACTGAGCTAATCGGGCCCGGCTTCATGGGTTCAATTCGGAGTCATACAAAAGACTAGTAAGAAAATAGTATTTGAAGCTTCCTCACTTGGAGTTTAGTATTTAGAGGATAGTTATAGGTCTGGTCACCCCAGTGTCAGTATAATGTGACTGGATGGGGAATCATACCATGTGTCTGCAGCATAACAAACCAGCGTGGCAACATTTACAGTACAATAGTGTCTCTAATAGTCATTGTTGTGATATAACTTAATTTTTTTGAAAGTGATGCTAAACACCATACAACCAAATAAGATTAGCTTACCTCAAAGTGAACTTAAAATAAGCACTGACTACCATCTCAATATACATGCTTAGAAGCAATACACCATGTTTCGATGTGGCACTGTGAATCTTGCAACCTGAAAATACATTTGAATCCTGTTAAAATCTTCAAGAAATATGAGAGACTGCGCACCGACTAATTTTTTTTTTTAATATCACGCTGTTTTTTTTTAAAAAAATGTTTGCCATGCTTCCAACATACACATTCAATACTGCAGCTACCCAAAAGTTTTATCCGAAAGCTGCTGCTATCCGAAAGAGGGAACTATTATCAATACCATCTGTTTTGGTGCACAGTTTGAATCAAAATTATGATTAATCAGAAGTTCCAATTCAATAAATTGATCAATACATAATTACAAATGTAAACTTGCATATTATTCATAACCTGTAACCTGACCCACACAAATTCAAGCTGTTGATAAGTGTTATCCCAACTAAATTGTGCAATTTTACTAAACAACCGTTGACGGTGTATAAGTCAATTATTACTGAGTAAACTAATCACCCTTTTTAGATTGTTTCCGTGTACAGGTTTCAATTGAAATGATTGTAAAACTATTTCTTGCAGAAGCCTCATTTCTGAACAAGGTCAATGTTCATTTGATTCACTGATTAAAATTGAAGTTCAGCGAGATATTTAGCATTTGATATCCAAATTGAAGTGATTTACTAAATAAAACCACATTCTAAAATAGACAACACTTAAACACTGATTGATGATCGTCGCATCCTCATTCGGACTCTTTCTAAGATAAACAATTATAACATATAAATCTGTGTTACAAATCAAATTGAAATCAAAATGAAACCATGCAACTCACTTAATATGTCCCAAAATATGTTTTTAAGCTGGAAATCTAATTTAGTCTATTATAGGCGAGAAGCCCAAGTTAGGAAATCCCTTTTCAATATATTATTGTGGTATGTTTAATATCAAATACATATCCTTTTGACAATACAGGTTCAATGAGTATATAAAGACATGTTATGGTGGAAAACATGTTTTTGACTATTTTGACATTAGGCTAATTTTTATACAATTAACAGGATAAAAAAAGATTGTGGAAGGGGATTTTGTTTAGAACAAACTGTAACACATAAATCATTAAGTTAATAATTTTATTACTGACCACTGAAAAGATTATTCCAAAATATAAACTTATATATATTACAAATAAATTAATTTGATTGTGAAATAAATTCTCATGGCAAAATCAAAATAAATATCTCAAATCTAGCTATAAGCAAATACTGATCAAATAACTTGCTCAAACACACACAGAATTTCTAATAAGCATTGAACTCTTAATTTATACTAATTTATTTTAGCTCGATTGCAAAGAAAGTCCAAAGCTTAATTATATATGAAATCTCTCTTGAGTCCGCTTCCTGGGTAGAACCATTATTGAGTTTTATTTTTTGAGTCATCGGGTTGAGCTTGGGATTGAACCCGCAACCTCTGGCGTGAGCGGCAAAAACCAACCACAGTCACTACACTGCCCTGACCCACACATTGATAAAGTAAAACATTTAAAATGAATTTGTTTGTTTGTATGAGATAACCAAACACGGAATATATTACTTATATATTTATTTGTTTAATTTTGAGAATCCCACATTCCATCAAACACTAAATAACATATTTTATGTATTAATTAATTTCATTCTTAAATGGATTTATTCAATAGCATTATGTATCAAAGTTCTCTGTACATCAAACGTTGAAAATATATCAGAAAAAAGGACCACTTTAATATCATTAATCATTATTTAATACGGGGTTAAAAAGTTCCTCTGGGGGATTTGGCAGACTACTTTACATTGGTTCACATTTTATATTGAAAGTACATGATATTTAAGACTGAAATAAAATAAGATCAGACACAGTCTATTTTTTTGCTAGACTGCTTTAATACTTATTACGAAGGTAGTTTCGTATATTTTTGTATGTAAAATTTTAGACGCAGTCTAATTATTTTATTCGTTCACTAACCAGTTCGTACCCCTTAGGCTATTTTTAAAACCTTCGATTCTTCAGTATTTCCTAATAATTTATTTCCGGATTAGTTTTACATGTTGTAAATACTTTATGTGTGTGTGTGTGTGTGTGGTGTGTGTGTGTGTGTACGTGTGTGTGTGTGTGTGTGTGTGTGTGTGTGTGTGTGTGTGTGTGCATTTTTTGTATATAAATATGAAGGATAAACATAATTATGATCACCTAATAGTTTGTTTAAATCATGATTTGACCTTGTTAAGTGATTCGAACGTATCATAAGCCTATAGAGATTTAACCATAAAATCCTCTTCTATTCTGATGTTTGTTTTATAGATTTCACATTCTTGTTTCATATTTGGATTAAATGATCACTTCCCATTAGTACAGCTTATATTTATTAGATACTATTTTATCTTCATTTAAATCAAACAGCTATATTTCATTAGAGCCAAATTTGGCGACATTGAATTTTTGTATAATGTATATTAGCATATTACAGGCTAAGGATCTTATTAAAACTGGCAAAATACATTATCAAATAATAAAAAGATGGATTATAAAATTTTGTTCTAGTATATCATTTGTTAATTTTTCATTTTATATATTAAACGTTTATAAAACTTAAAGACCGCTAACAAAATTGTCTGATAACCAAATTTGATCTTACTGACTGAATTCAGGCAAGTACATTTTACAGAAGAACGATATGAAATGTATAAAAGACTTTCCGTAGTTTTCATGTTTTATTGTGAGATGCCTAATACTGACTGAATTCAGCCAGCAAGCAAAATGGTTTCCTTCAAAAGCAGGTTTGCAAACTGACTTCTAAATATAAAGTTTGGCTGAATTCAGCCAGTGAAAAGCTGGAATGGCAAATATCGATTTTATATGCAGCATTTGCAATTCTTGTTAACTCAACTAAAGTTTGACTGAATTCAGCCAATCACTTCATCAGGATTAACTTATATTTGATAATGCCCATTTCACTTTTAAATGATACAAGTTCAATTAATTATCCAGCAAAAATATTAAGTGAAACCTAAAACCACATGTAAATGACTGAATTCAGCCAGATTGAAAGCATATAATCTACAAACAGACATGCTGGCTTGAACTTCTTATTGTATTTATACAAAACGACCATGCCGATCATTTAAATGATACTCAATGAGCATCGCGAGAACAGAAGTTACAAATATCAATAGTTTTGACCTTTTCAGAAAAGGGTCAATTTGAATCAGAACGTATTACTAATACAACACTGTTTCTGTGCGTTTTATATGTATTATTAAAACGATGTCAATGCATTGGTGAATAACACCAAATAATAAACGACACCAGAGGTTGATATAACCACTCAAGTGCATATAGTTTTGTAAGGCATTGCCATTAAGTAAGGCACGCCAAATTGTAGTAAACATAATAATTTAGTTCTGTATAGTGTGCCATGGCCATATTCCGTGGTTTGTTTACAAGAGTGCACACCGCCACATGTGTGTCGTTGCTACCCGGGGTACGAGTGCACCTTGATAATAATTAGTAGCCGTTAAACCCAAGGAATTATATAGAGTCTATACATGTCCTTGGTTAAACCGAATCAATGCTATGAGATTAGATTGATCAGCTGTCGAGCATGCAGCGCATGATAACGGTACGCACATATTGATTTTCACAATTTATTGACAAAAAATGAAAACAACTTGGAAGATAAACCAGGTAACAATTCGCTATTTATGGATTCATAGGATAGAGACCAATGCATTCTTAGTGAGGCGCAGTCTTGAAACATTCACAAATATGTTTACGTTTACCAGGGGAAACCAGTCTGAGTGGGGGTATGTTTGCAATGACTTGCATACACAATATCGGAGATACAAAACAACACCCATTGTTAGCGCCAAGGTTACTTACACCTTAATATTATTGGAGTATGTTTATAAATGGCGTTTAGGTATGTCGGATACATGCGGCATTTTTGCTCTACCTTTTCACTGTATAAGTAACAAAATAGAACACAATCAAATAGCCAAATTGGCAATAATGTACATTTATTGTGAATACAATATAAGCGCATCACATGTGACAATAAAACATCCAATTCAACAACGACACCAAAGGTTTGTTTTCTGTTTATATGTCGTGCCGACGTAAAGTAAAATTTATTTTTTATTTAGTTTCATTCGTCAACTACAACAATAACAAACAACAACAACATCGGTGACATCTACAACAACATCAGCTGTTACAACAACAGCAACAAAAGTAACAGCAGCAGTAACAGCTACAACAACATCAGCAGTTACAACAACAACAACAACAAAACAATAACAACAACAACAACACCACCAACATAGAATATAGCAGCAGCAGCAGCAACAGCTACAAAACGGCAACAGTTAAATATCCAAAAGGACACTGTTGAAGCTAAGATATTTATCGAGGATAATTAAGTAAATAACTGTGCGAATAGTTATATCTCTTAAAGAGTGGTTTTAGGCCCGCTGTGATACTTTGTATCACAGTTCTCTTGTTGTGTACTATTTTGTAATTGCTTAAAGCAACACATCCACGTTAAAACTTTTTTAAAAAGTTTTTCATTTGAATTGTGAGCACATTTCCCATACATAAATATATGGTCAGTGAGCTGTATATGTGCTAACAAACACTATCCAGAACGCTTTAGAATTATAAAAAAAGATGTCCAAATTATAAAGCGTGACAAACGCTTTATAAATTATTTTAAAATTGCCGAGGATTCCAACTTGGCTTCAAATTGAATTATGCGAGTCGTATTAAAAAACTTCACGTTTTAGTGCGTAGTGTACTTTACCTGCCTTGAAAGTCATTTTGACAAATTTTTTTTACTCGGGTGAGTTACACGCTTGTTTTATAAAGTGTTAGTCACACATTATAATTTGGGCATCATTTTGTTCCGGATTGTGTTTATATGCTCATATACAGCTAATTGATCATATGTTTGTATCGGAAATGTGCTCATAACTCAATTATTTTTTTTTTAAAAGTTCAAACATCGGATGTGTTGCTTTAAAGGGAATTTATTAGGATTTTTATAAAAAAAAATGCAATAAACATTTGTATCCAATAGATCATGTCTATATAATATTATACTCATTGACCCCGCAATACCAAAAGGATATCTATTTAAACATGCTTAAGTAACATATTGAAAAGGGGTTTCCTAACTTGGGCTATGCGCCTAGGTTAGACTAAAATAGATTTCCCGCTTAAAATTGCAACATATTTTGTGACGTATTAAACGAGGCGCGTGATTTCATTTTGATTTCAAATTGATCCATCATACAGGTTCACGCGTTATAATATTTGTTTCATCAAGAAGTACGAATGACGATGTGAAGAAGTATTAAAGTGCTGTCTATTTTTTGGAATGGGGATTCCGTTTCAAGTCTACCACTGCAATTGAAACATCAATTTTGCACGTTTTGGTGGATTTGATATACTAAACCATTCAGATTTTATTTATTTATGATAAGGCTTTTTATCTAATTTAAAAATAATTCTATTTTTTAAGACAATTATAGCGTTTTTTCCTGATATACTCCCTTTAAGATGGAGAAGCATCATTAAAAAAAATCATTTATAAATTTCTTATCCATAATTTTTGTTATACTGATTCTCAACTTCTTTATCTTCAAATTGTCAAAATGTTACTTTGCAAGACATGCTTGAGCTACCTTTATCAACACCAAAAAAATGCCTTACGGTTACTTTTGAGACAACCCCTTTAAACCATGCTTGGCTAAATTCAACGGACCAAGTTATCTTTATCAACACACATATATTCATAAGCATTTAGCAATATATTTAAGTACGAAATGATGCATGAATAATACAACTACATTTGTACATTGAAACACCGTGTACTGATTTAGAAATAAATCGCTTTCCTATTGATTAAAAAAACATAAATTGAAACAGCTTCTCACAATCGGCTTGCTTTAAATCACAGGAAGCCGAATTATTTCTTTAACATATACTGGATTAAATGGTAGGCCTTCCACAACGGACATGAAAAACTACGTACAATCATCTATGTACCATAAACGGGTATTTTCATTTGTTTTTTCCTCCAAAAAAGGAAGACTATTGCAGCCATTTCGATAATTCAGATCTGACGGCAATCACTGCTGCATTAAAATTAATGTTTCTATTGAATTAAACGAATTAAACATGTACTTACCCTATTGTTTATAATAATCCATCATCAGAAACTATTATAAAAGCATTCATGAGCAACTTTCTGCAGAAACAGCGAAGCAAATTGGTGCTTCCGTCTTGTCAAAATATGTAAACAAAAATGGCGTGTCATCCAAGGTCAACAAACTGGGGTTCCCCGTTGTTCCATACAAGGCTATATAAAATTGCCGATCGAAATAATTTTTGACCTATTTGATATAGTTTTTATTTTATTAACGTATTTGATTGAAATAGCCAAACTTTTGTTTATTGAAATATGTTTGTTATAGTGATTTTTGGCATGATGTCGAGGCTACTGTCAAATCAGCTGACAGCATTTCGTTGTCGTTGACAACACTTGGACGGGTACCATCTTTCAAAAGGCGCAGTGAAAATACGACGTTTGCTTGGTATCTATTTTTTCCAAAAACGGCAAATAAGGTATAAAACTATAGATTCTGAAAATTTAAAGAAAATTTGAAGATACCCATTTTTGCTGCGCCTTTTGAAGTTTTGCCAATTTTACATTTTCAGAAAACGCCAAAATTACGAAACGTCCGACTGCGTTACAAATATAAAACCCAACGAACTTTGAATCAGTTATATTTATATATTGCATCATTATTCAATATATTTTGAAACATGAATTAAAATTAGTTATGTCATTATCTCTATATATTGAATTTAATAAGGTACTAAAATTTCAATTAAAAAGCGCGCGCTCCTTTAATGGGACTTTTTTGTGTTAAACTACTGTACAAAAATGAGCAGGCAATTCGGTGAATCCACGTTTTTTTGTTCTCGTGGGTTCCGACTGCATTACCATTTACACAAGCATCACACCATCATCATTTGCAGCAGCAGCAGCAACATCACCATTCACACTAACATCACATATAAAATCATCAGCAGCAGCAGCAACTTAACCATTCACGCTAACGTCCCACACTACATCATCATTAGCAGACACATAACCATTCACACTAACGTCACACACTACATCTTATTAGCAGCAACATGACCATTCACACTAACGGCACACACTACATCATCATAACTATTCACACTAACGTCGCACACTACATCAATATTAGCAGCAACATAACCATTCACACTAACGTCACACACTACATCATTAGTAGCAGCAACATAACCATTCACACTAACTTCGCACACTACATCATCATTGGCAGCAACATAACCATTCACACTAACGGCACACACTACATCATCATGAGCAGCACTATAACCATGCACACTAACATCACACACTACATCATCATTGGCAGCAACATAACCATTCACACTAACGGCACACACTACATCATCATGAGCAGCACTATAACCATTCACACTAACATCACACACTACATCATCATTAATTACAGTTGACCACCACCATTCACACTTTTATCACTCATCATCAGCAGCAGCAAAAACAATTTCCCCAATAATACTACCTACAACAGCATCACCATTCACACTTATGTCACACACATAATTATCAATTATCAGCAGCAATAGCAGCAGCAGCAGCAATATCATTATTCACACTAACATCACACATATCATTATCATCAGCAGCATCATAACCATTCACACTAACGTCACACACATCATCATCACCATCAGCAGCAGCAGCAATATCACTATTCATACTAACATCACACATATCATCATAATCAGCAACAGCAACATAACCATTCACATTAGCGTCACACACTTCATCATCATAAGCAGCAGTAAACACCACCACTCACACTTATATCACACTCATCATCATCATCAGCATTAAAATCACTTTCCACAATAACACCACCTACAACAGCATCCCCATCCCCATCAACGTCACACACATCATCAGCAGCAGCAATATCACTATTTACACTTACAGCTCACACATTAGCATCATCATCATCAGCAGCAAGGACTTGTATAGAAGGAAAGGAAATTTGGACCTTCTGACTATATAATGATGAAATAGCACAACTGATTTCTTGTACATATACTAGAGTTGTATGTAATCTTATATGTTTAAACATGTTTCGATTACGTAAAATGATCTTGAACTTAAGGTATTGAGCGGTCGGTATTGGAACCTGGAAAATCCGGCCTCATTCCAAAACCCCCATGGTGAATCCGGCCCTTAAATTATCTGGCCCCTGGAGAATCCGGCAACATTTAGCAGGGTCCATCAGGTCACACTTTTTTTTTTAGCAATATTAGGGTTATTTATCATAAACAATACATACATAATAGGTATTTGCTTACATCAAAATATTTATGAAATACACATAAACATGGTTAACTTGATTATTTGTGTCGCACATCAACAAATCAACAGTTATTTCATACATCACAATTATTGAAACTGTCGAAATGTAACATTGGAAATCAATTTGCTTTTGATTTTGTAAGATATTATAAATATGCATCATATTCAACATTTTATATATGATGGCAGACTAATACTTTTTATTTACGCATGTGTAAATAAACCGTAAATAAAGAATAGTTGTATTAATCTACACTTATAATGAATACAGTAATCTATTTGCCTTTGAGAAAAACACGCATCATTCTAACATAAATCTGCATTTTCAATATGAGATATTGCATACAAAATTAAAAAAAGAAGTATAAATACAGAATAAATTATATTTTATTAAACTGTACACCTTTGAAATACTCGTATCAAATTTAATGTATTCTGTTCATTGTGTTTATGATCATTTCATCTTATCAAATAGCTATTTATTTACATCACAATATTACAGTTTTTAATTAGTGTTTCCACGTACAGCACTTATTCATTAGCGTATGATCATTATACACTCTGCCAACATTTGCGCAGTAAGGTTTAGTTGTGTCCCATAGAAATTTGAATCGTAAGCATTTACATACACAAATCACGTGACTGTCTGCTGAACTTTGAGCTGATTGTCTACTGAATTTTGAACTATTATGTTACCACACGATATGGGCGATATGGAAATATGCCCGACACTATATATATAATTATAGACAATTGAAATACAACTGTATTGAATGACTCCAAAATCCTTCATGACGATGCTTTTCACTAAAATTAATTGCATACTAGTCTATCGTATAAACAATTTGTGCTTGACTAATGCAGTTCTCTCAAATATTCAACCATATCAATATGCAGCTTGTTTTGCAAATGGGAATCAAAAGATACACAAATACCATATTACGCGATCATGTCATTTTACTATACCATAAAATGACTATAATGTAATGTATTACTGATTAAATTATGTTATAATGTGCGTAGAATGTCATATGCAAGACTATCTAAATAACATGCTTACATAACATGACTAGTTAAAAAAATGTCAATAATACATGACTGTAATTAAATCAAACATTCCCATAGCAAAAGGTGTGCAACTATCCGCCCTCATAGTTGACATAAAACAAATATTGAATATCCATCAAACAAGTAATAATTAAAAAAAAAAACTCTCATGACATGAGATATGTAAGCAATCAGTCGTTCCTGCATACGAACTATAGACGTCTATTTCAGTTTAGCCATGAAAACGGACTTTTTTCTTGCTTAATTCTATATCTGAGAAAGTATTTATATAAATACCCCCAGTAATTGTACAGATCCATTGTTTTTAATACGTTGGAAATGTACATATTTCATTTTCAATATCGCCTATCTGTAGAAAAGAAAGCAACAAAAGAGATACTAGCATCGCTATTTTGTAAATACCTTTGCAACGAAATTAGTAACATCATTTAATTTTGGCATCACCAAATTGTATAATAAAGGTTAACTTTTTTTTTTCTTGAATATAATAATTTACTTAAGGTGGTGTTCCTAGGTTATTCACAGTAATGTCGTATTTCGATAACAAATATATTTTTGTTATTCGATGATAAGATATAGTGAGATAATAATAGTAATCCCACCTGATTATAAACTTAGTGGTCTTATTAAAAACTACGCACCCACTGTTATTATTGGAATAATCCTCCATTTCTACAGTAATGATCATGCATACTTATATTAACATATTTGTTAAAAGTTCAATTAATGCAATTGTTTAAACATATATACTTTATACTAAATCAATTTTTAAACGGAAGATAAATAACTCTTGTTATGTTTATGTTACTAGATATATTAAAAACTATCTCGCTCAACTTACATTTAACTTAAATCCTGTCCGTTCGTTTGAATTGCCAACAGCAAACTGCGCCGCGGTATTTTCCAATATTATACAGCCAAAGTATTTTCCGTGAAATGCAAATTATCTACTTTCGTTATTACTCTGACGACAGGATTTTGCACGTACTGAACTATTTATGAGTGTACAATTAACTCGTGTTATCTTAATTCGTGTGTATTGCGTGCATGTACGTGCGAGTTGGCGTGTGTTAAATGCAAACGTAAATAACAATTATAATTTTCTTAAATAACTTACTGACATGTTTTATAAAAGTTATCAAAAACCGCACCCACACTCTCTGACAATATTGTAATTCCATTGCTTGAGAAGGTACTAATGTACTAAGGTACCGGTGTTAAAGCTCGGTGAAAGTTCGTTTATTGATACATCTTATAGTTTTTCTTCATTAAACTTTTAAAATTCACAAAATGTTATGGAGTAAATAACAATCAAGATAGCCCCCGTATCACAACTAACGGGAGGGGAGATGTCCTTCACAATCTTCCATTCCTCAGGTCGCCCACCCGCAATAATTGAAATGAACGTACGACTATAGATACACGCCAAATAAAACGTTTATTGCTATTTATAACATGCACTTGTCACCCAAAACAACAAATGTCTGTCCATCCGTCCATCTATCCATACGCAATTTGAATGTTATAATTTAAGCGAAGCTGTTTCATCCTTGCTCACTAAATATTTCCTTGTTTCACCTAAAACTAATTGATTTATTGATTGATTGAATATTTAGCATCATTTTTATGCCATCGAGGGCTAACAGACGATCAGTTAACCTTACCACTGTTTCCTGGGATTAACCAGTACTCGAGCACACCCCGTCTCCGCAAGTAACTGATAACTTTCCCACTTGAATCAGTGGTGAGAGACGAATAATAATGAGACACAATGTCGTATATCAATCATCACGGAGACTGTTGCCAGGTGGGGGAATTCGAACTCACGACCCCTGGATTGATAGTCAGACTGTTTCATCTAAAAACAACACAACGAAGCACGTTCTTTATTCAATCTAAGTCGATAAAGATAAACCGAAAAAATATCACAAAGTTTGTGTATGACGTCACAAATTAAGGGTGGTAACAATCTGCACTATGTGTCCGCAATGTGTGATATTGAGGTAATATATGTGATACAGAGGCAATTTATGTGATACTGATATAATATATGTGATGCTGAGGCAATATGTGTGATACTGAGGTAATATATGTGATATTAAGGTAATATATTTAATAATGAGGTAATACAGGTGATACTGAGGTAATATATGTGATACTGAGGTAATATATATGATATTGAGGTACTTTATGTGATACTGAGGTAATATGTATTATACAGAAGTATTATATAAACTATTTAGGTAATATATGTAATAATGAGGTAATTATATTTCTGATACTAAAGTTATATATGTGATATTGAGGTTATATATGTGATATTAAGGTAAAACATATGGTACTGAAGTAATATATGTGATATTGAGGCAATAAACGTGATACTGAGGTAATATATGTGATATTCAATAAAAATGTTCAATATGGATACAAAAAGAATTATAAAAGGAACAATTACAGCTATACATAGTCTCAATGCTTATGACATTTAAGCCAAGTGTCTGATTCTACAGGACATAATATTGTCCGGATGAGTATTAAATTCGAACCTGGCCAAACACGACGCAATGAGTTGGATTCGGGTTCATTTCTTTACCGTTTTCATTACATTCTGAAAGCTCTTGCTGTTTTTATTGTGGCTGTAATGCGGTGGTGGTTTAAATATTATTGATCGTTAACATATTTAAGTAATATACTGAGACAGTAAAACAATTGCTTAATTTAATTGATATGTCATATTGTTAACACAGTAATTCCGTGAATTAAACATTGATGTACATATGTTTATTTAATAATTTTCAATCTATCTCATAACCCTGTCCTATATATGTTCTAGTACAAATTAAATAAAAACAATTACTTACGTTTTGAAATATATGGCCTTTATAAACTTCTCAAGAACTTGCTTTTCGTTATTCACCACAAAGTTTATTTACATCATAATATTGCAATTTTAAATTGACTTTGTTCAATGTACAACAGTTAAACAATAACGTACCATATACACTCAACGAACATTTAGTAAATGCGCAGTAAGGTTAAACTGTGTCCTAAATCACCTTGAATCGTATGCGCATCCGATCAATATTTACATACGCAAATCACGTGACAGTCTGCTGTACTTTGAACTGACTTCTGCTGAACGTTGAACTGAGAGCTATGATAACACGAAAAGATATGGAAAATGTTGGGGAATACCCGATAATACATATATTGATTTTCGCCAGTTATAACCAAATAATTTAGAAAGAATTATGCCTCGGATGTCCAATAGATCCGCTGTTGACTCAACATATATGTCTTACATGTTTTCGATGACTCAATTGAAAAGTGTCATTGTTAACACGGCAAAATTGAATGTGTGCATGACAACTGTCTGTCCTCGTGATGCACGTTTTCGCTGTATTATACATACAGTACTAGGGCAAATTTAAACTTACAACATCACTGGAAAGAAATTAGAGGTCAGCCAGCAGGTGCCCTGAACAATGGGTCTATGGTGTTCCAACTCCTATTTTTAGTTATGCCATGACACTTGTCTCTTATGATTTCAATTATACGTCACCGTCGTACTTTGCACCAACACTTGCGGACGTTACTTCTCCCAAAGTGTTTACCCAATTCAAATGAAACTTGCTATACAGCAATGGATCGAACATGAGTCTCTTTACTTGACGTTCCGATTAATTGTTATTGGGTTTTGAGCTTTTTGTATCAGTAACATCAACAGTCATCACCCCGACAACCAATACATAAAAAAAAATCACATTAAAATATGATTGTACAACATTTTCATTATAATGCTCTGTTCATGTATATAAATTCAAAGGTAATGTCTATTTTCCTTGGTTCATCGACGGGAAGAATTCACTGATATTTGGTGACAACTTATAACCAATAACATGCCCTTGCCCCGGTTTCATTAAACTCAACCAAGTTGAGTATTTCCTCAAACTCAAAATTCCACTCATGTGAGATTTCTCAAGTTTCATGAAATTTCTCAACTCGGATTTGAGGATCCTCAATTGAGAAATAAAGTCTCGTTTTTGAAAAGTAATAATATTTAAAGAAATGGGCATTACTTCCTATTAACCTGCATGTTACTGGATGTCACCCCTAAAAAATGTGTCACACCCCATCATCGTTTCTATATGCTTTTTATGAATAGATGTTAATATTCTTCAAAAATATAAGTGTGTGGGGTATATGATGATAGAATTAACATTATTTATTAATAATAAAATTGGTGGGGGTGTAATCTAAATACCAACATGACACATCGACAAATAAATTCATTGTGTTTGCGCCCTGTAAACGTCCAATTTCCATGTAAATTACTTCTGTAATTAATCGCCTCACTTGGTGGTGTTGGGGAGAGTATCTATTTTGACACAAATCCACCTCTAACATGTAACAAGAAAAATAAGCAGCCATTCTGGGACTCAAGTGCAGGGCCTTTCCACGACAGGCTGAATGCTCTTATGACGGGGCTAGCCGGACTTCTGATATATTTATATCTCCTTACCGGCTTTGCACACACTACGATATATTTGAAATTAGTTGTTAAAGGTTATGTTCATGTATGTGACCCATATATCGAAAAATAATGTGAAGTATACTTTCATAATTAAATGTTTACAGTGTATTGATCCATTTTTTACTCTCATCTTAGGTCATTCTTAAAAAATAATTTATTGCTGTGCTCCGACTCAGTATTTTTCATGTGTGTAAGTAGGTAGCTAAAACAATTTGGCAAAATTTTGATTTTGCAGTCGTTTTAAAAATACATGGATAGAAATTATGTTTGAAAGTAAATAGAAAAGTTTGGACAGCTGCAATTCTGAGTAAGTTGGACAGCAAACTTTTTTTAAGGACGGTGAATCCACTTTAATATAATCAAGTTTACAATTAAAATATATTACAGCCAAAGAAATGATAGATTGTATGAAGAAGTGAAGAAGCCGAAGACTTTTTTTAAGGACGTGGGGGTGGCCCTAAACTATCCAACCCTTCACCCTGCCAACAACTTGTGATCGATGGCATGGGCGATAGGCCACAAATGACTGGTTTACAGCTTGGGCTAGACACAATGGGTAATTATAGTCACTCATTCAGTATACACATTTATCCAATTGATTAATTCCCTACAAATGGTAGTCTATTTTGTATTCATTGATTTAAATATATTGTATATCCAGTTTTATTGGTGCTGGGAGGACTACATGTATGGTATATCCAGTTTTATTGGTGCTGGGAGGACTACATGTATGGTATATCCAGTTTTATTGGTGGTGGGAGGCCTAAATGTATAGTATTTCCGGTTTAATTGGTGGTGGGAGGATTACATGTATGGTATATCTAGTTTTATTGGTGGTGGGAGGACTACATGTATGAATGTATCTGTCTAGAACCACCTTCCTTCTGAAAGTAGCTGGCAAACTTTCTCCCACTCAAACTTATAACCTAACCAGAGTCGCGTTATACCACTCAGCCACAGAAGACACTTTAGTTTATATACAAACCTATAACCTCACCAGAGTCGCGTTATACCACTCAGCCACAGAAGACACTTTAGTTTATATACAAACCTATAACCTCACCAGAGCCGCGTTATACCACTCAGCAACAGAGGACACTTTAGTTTATATACAAACCTATAACCTAAGCAGAGTCGCGTTATACCACTCAGTCACAAAGGACACTTTAGTTTATATACAAACCTATAACCTCACCAGAGTTGCATTATACCACTCAGTCGCAGAGGAAATTTTAGTTTATATACAAAACTATAATCTTACCAAAGTCGCGTTATACCACTCAGCCGCAGAGGACACTTTAGTTTATATACAAACCTATAACCTAACCAGAGTCGCATTATACCACTCAGCCGCAGAGGACACTTTAGTTTATATACAAAACTATAACCTCACCAGAGTCGCGTTATACCACTCAGCCGCAGAGGACACTTTAGTTTATATACAAACCTATGACCTAACCAGAGTCGCATTAAACCACTCAGCCGCAGAGGACACTTTAGTTTATATACAAAACTATAACCTCACCAGAGTCGCATTATACCACTCAGCCGCAGAGGACACTTTAGTTTATATACAAAACTATAACCTCACCAGAGTCGCGTTATACCACTCAGCCGCAGAGGACACTTTAGTTTATATACAAAACTATAACCTCACCGGAAACGCGTTATACCACTCAGCCACAGAGGACCCTTTAGTTTATATACAAACCTATAACCTCACCAGAGTCGCATTATACCACTCAGCCGCAGAGGACACTTTAGTTTATATATAAAACTATAACCTCACCAGAGTCGCGTTATACCACTCAGCCACAGAGGACCCTTTAGTTTATATACAAACCTATGACCTCACAAGAGTCGCATTATACCACTCAGCGACAGAGGACACTTTAGTTTGTATACAAACCTATAACCTCACCAGAGTCGCATTATACCACTCAGCCACAGAGGATACTTTAGTTTATATACAAACCTATAACCTCACCAGAGTCGCATTATACCACTCAGCCACAGAGGACACTTTAGATTATATACAAACCTATAACCTCACCAGAGTCGCATCATACCACTCAGCCACAGAGGACACTTTAGTTTATATACAAACTTATAACCTCACCAGAGTCACATTATACCACTCATCAACAGAGGACACTTTAGTTTATATACAAACCTATAACCTCACCAGAGTCGCATTATACCTCTCAGCTGCAGAGGACACTTTAGTTTATATACAAACCTATAACATCACCAGAGTCGCGTTATACCACTCAGCGGCAGAGGACACTTGAGTTGATATACAAAACTATAACCTCATCAGAATTGCGTTATACCACTCAGGCACAGAGGACACTTTAGTTTATATAAAAACCTATAACCTCACCAGAGGTGCATTATACCACTCAGCAACAGAGGACACTTTAGTTTATATATGAATTAAAAATAATATCAATATGGAAGTGCTTTCATATTTGATTTGGAATCTTGTAGAAAAGAAAGAAAAACTATTTGTAAATATAGCTCTGTGTGTATTTATATTCTTTTTTATACATAAATCCAACATTGTCAATATATTAGGTTTGAAGAGGATTCCAAGAAACCATGATATAAAGGGAAACGTTCTATCAGTTTAACTAAAAACATATTAAAGATTAACGTATGTTTTATCTTTACAAGATACAATAGTTTCATTTCTGTCTTCCCTCTTATTAAAGACCAATTACAGTTAATGGAAGACATTTTAAATAGGGATTTGCCAATGAAGTACTCTTTTAGTACTTATATTGTGTAAAAGGGGTGGTTCAGATGTGTCCTTTTGGGGGGCTCATATATCTACTTTAACTTATATTCGCGTCCTGACCCCTCTAAATTAGAAAATACGCAAGGATTAATCCTCTCAAAAAACATGTTTGAGATAAAAATCCTCTTCTTTTTTCAAGATATGACACCTACAAAATAGTAAAAAACAAAACAACATCTATTTTCAGTTATAAATATTTATAACAAAATAACACATTGACTAATCAAAACTTAAATTAAGATAAAACCTAAAATATGCAACCCCTATTCTGGCAGAGAAGGATTAATACTTGCTATGTGCGATTTGGAAGTAGCTTAATTGATAAAACACAATATATGCAACCCCTTCTCTGACAGAGAAGGATTAATCCTTGCCATACCAAATTTGGAAGTAGCTCAACAGATAAAACACAATATATGCAACCCATTCTCTAGCAGACAAGGATTAATCCTTGCCGCCTTTGAAATATCTTACTGGATGAAATACAAAATATGCAACCCCCTTCTCACGGAAAGAATGATTAATCCTTGTCATACCAATCTCAATTGACAAAACACAATATATTTAATCCCTTCTCTGACAGACAAGGATTAATCCTTGCCATAGAAGCTTTGGAATTTCTAACTTAATGAAATACAAAATATGCAACCCCTTCTCTGGGAGAGAAGGATTAATCCTTGTCATACCAGTTTTGGAAGTATCTAAATTGATAAAACACAAAATATGAAACCCCTACTCTGGTAGACAAGGATTAATCCTTGTCGATTTGAAACTGATTTGATCAAACACAAAACATGCAACCCGTACTCTGGCAGACAAGGATTAATCCTTGCCGACTTTGAATTATCTAACTTGATGAAATACGCAATATGCAACCCCTTCTCGTGGAGAAAAGGATTTATCCTTGCCATAGTAGCTTAATTGTTAAAACACAAAATATAAACCACTACTCTTGCAGTCAAGGATTAATCCTCGCCATATCAGATTTGAAAGTAGCTAAATTGATAAAACACAAAATATGAAACCCCTTCTCTGAGAGAGAAGGATTAATCCTTGCCATAGAAGCTTACTTGTTAACACAAATATAAAACCTCTTCTCCTGTAGACAAGGGTTAATCCTTGCCATATTAGATTTGAAAGTAGCTTAATTGATAAAACACTAAATATGAAACCCCCTCTCTGAGAGAGAGAGGATTTATCCTTGCCATAGTAGAATAATTGTTAAAAAACAAAATATAAAACCCATACTCTTGTAGAGAAGGACTAATCCTTGTCGATTTGAAACTAACTTGTTAAAACACAAAATATGCAACCCGTACTCGGGCAGACAAGGGTTAATCCTTATCGATTTTGAATTAACAAACTTGATGAAATACAAAATATGCAAACCCTTCTCTAAGAGAGAAGGATTAATCCTTGCCATAGTAGCTTAATTGTTAAAACATAAAATATAAAAAACACTACTCTGGCAAACAAGGAATAATCCTTGCCATATCAAATTTGGGAGTATCTAAATTGATTAAACACAAAATATGTAACCCCTACTCTGGCAGAGAAGGATTAATCCTCGCCATATCGGATTTGAAAGTATCAATATTGATAAAAGGCAAAATATGAAATCCCTTCTCTGGCAGAGAATGATTAATCCTTGCCATAGTAGCTTAATTGTTAAAACACAAAATATAAACCCTTACTCTTGCAGACAAGAATTAATCCTTGCCATATCAGATTTGAAAGTACATGTAGCTTAATTGATCAAACACTAAATATGAAACCCCTTCTCTGAGAGAGAAGGATTTATCCTTGCCGTAGTAGATTAATAGTTAAAACACAAAATATAAAACTCCTACTCTTGTAGAGACGGATTAATCCTTGTCGATTTGAAACTAATTTGATAAAACACAAAATATGCAACCTGTACTCGGGCAGACAAGGATTAATCCTTGCCGATTTGGATTATCTAACTTGATGAAATACAAAATATGCAACCACTTCTCTAAGAGAGAAGGATTAATCATTGCCATAGTAGCTTAATTGTTAAAACATAAAATATTAAACACTACTCTTGCAGACAAGGGTTTATTCTTGTCATATCAGATTTGAAAGTAGCTTAATTGATACAACACTAAATATGAAACCCCTTCTCTGAGAGAGAAGGATTTATCCTTGCCATAGTAGATTAATTGTTTAAACACAAAATATAAAACCCATACTCTTGTAGAGAAGGATTAATCTTTGTCGATTTGAAACTAACTTGATAAAACACAAAATATGCAACCCGTACTCGGGCAGACAAGGATTAATCCTTGCCGATTTTGAATTATCTAACTTGATGAAATACAAAAATATGCAACCTCTTCTCTAGGAGAGAAGGATTAATCCTTGCTATAGTAGCTTAATTCTTAAAACATAAAATATAAAAAACACTACTCTTGCAGACAAGGGTTAATTCTTGCCACATTAGATTTGAAAGCAGCTAAATTGATAAAACACAAAATATGGAACCCTTCTCTGAGAGAAGGATAACCCTTTCCATAGTAGCTTAAAAAACAAAATATAAATCCCTACTCTGGCAGACAAAGATTAATCCTTGCCATATCATATTTTGGAGTATCTAAATTGATAAAACACAAAATATGTAACCCATACTCTGGCAGAGAAGGGTTAATCCACGCCATATCGGATTTGTAAGTATATATATTCATAAAATGCAAACTATGAAACCCATTCTCTGACAGAGAAGGATTAATCTTTGGCACATCAGATATAAAAGTGGCTAAATAATTAATACACACAATATGATACCCTTACTCTGGATGAGAAGGATTAATTATTGCCATACGAGATTTAAAAGTAGCTTAATTGATAAAACAAAATATGAAACACCTGCACTTGTAGAGAAATTGAAATATTTGTCATAACAGCGTACAGTGGGCTACATGTGCCACATTTATTGTCAGAGGAACTAGCCTGCTATATCACAATCAAATGTTTTTTACATTTTTAACCTCAATATGTTTAATTCTTCTGAAGATACCATCTCCTTGGTACTTTATCGAAAACACTGAAATGAAACAAAAAATGGCTCAATTTGGTGAAAGATATTTTTCAAGAGTTAATATATAAATATGTGATAAAAGTTTCAGAAATGGCAGAATAAATATGCAGAATAAAGCAATTAAAAAGGTATGTAATTATTAAAGGGCCGTACGTAATAACCCCGTTTCAAGTCTGGACGCCCAAACCATTCCAATCTTTTAATGTGGTCCTAAACACCATTGTAATTGTTCTATATGTAGTATATTACAATTATCAGAATTTAAAGAACATACTCGATTTGATATATTCATTCCAACATTAAAAACAATATTAATTAATAGAGAGGTCGGGATAGTTCGTTTGAGAGTTCTTTGAGCAGTATGTTATTGATGGTATCGGGACCGGTGGCTTTCCCTGATTTAAGAATTTTTAGGACATCAGTGACCTCTTTAGGATGGATGTTAATGTTGGTGAGTTTAGGATCGTTATTGCTAATGGGAAGGTTTGGGAGGCCTTTATTCGTGTGATCTAGGAGTGCTTGTGCTTGAAAGAATGTGTTGAGTATGTCTGCTTTTTCTGTGTTTGTTTCGTATGTGTTGGTGTTGTAATAAAGTGTTGGGATGCTTGTTGTAGAGGAATTGGGATTAATGAAGCCTTTTAGAAGTTTCCAGTAGCCGGACGAGTCGTGTTGTGACAGGTGGTGCTTAAGTATTTCGGCCATTTTCGTGTTGTGTACGTGTTTGGCATTGCGTACGAGTGAGTTTGTTTTATTGCGTATGGTGTTGTATGTATTTCAATGGTTTGGGTTGTTTGTTTTGCGTGCTCTGATATATGCTCGTTTTCGTCTTCGAATATGGTTTCTAATTGTGTTGTGCATCCAAGGTGGGTCGGTGGGTCGTACTGTTACAATTTTGTTAGGAATACACTCATCACATAAAGAAAGTTAAGCTGCAGTGAGACTAGAACAATATACATCAATATCAGCGTCAAAACAAATTTCCCAATCAAACTCGGATACATTGGTACGCAACAGATCAAAATTGGCTTCAGAAAATTTCCAGATTTTTCGCTTGAAGGGTGTGTGTCGGGTTTAGGGTATCTGATACAACATAATACTGGACAATGATAGCGTATATTCTGTTCAAGGAAGGGTTCACCTACACCACAAATGGATACCAGATTGCGACAGGATACAAGGAATAGGTCGATAATGAACTGGGAAGATTCGGTGAAATTGGTTGGATCTGAAATTAGTTTGAAAATGCCGAATTGCATGCAGATGTTGTCAATTTTCATTCAAAATGCAGGTTTGCGACAATCGATATTAAAATCACCAGTCACCACTATGTCTTTAATCTGAGTATCTACAACTAGGGCTATGGAACCCTGTATACACGAAAGGACAGCAGCATTGGAATTCGGTAGACGGTAGAAAACGCCGAACAGAATAGGTTTATGTTTCACTTTCAATCTAACCATATACATTCAATGTCGTTTAACTCTAAGACTTGTCTTCGGCGAGCAGTGATCGTATCCTTAACATAGACAAGGACACCGCCATATCTGTCAGTCGGGCGATCCTTACGGAAGGGTGTTTGATAGTTGGAAAAGGCAAGATCCGATGTAGGTGTATTGTTATTCAACCAGGTTTCCGTGAAAGCCAATACATCAAATGAGCATAAATCAGCATACAGTTGGTGTATCTTTGGGGCAAAGCTTTGAACATTATAATGAACAAATGAGAGATGGCTAGAAATAAGTTCTGAGATGTCAAATGATACGGAAGACAAAATGGATGACAAGCCGGAACTCAAATCGGACGTACTAGATGAAGCTGGACCGGGATTTTCGTGAACGTCACCGGACAGAATAAGTAAAACGAATAGCCAAATAATCAAATCGAAACTGTTCATCTGTTTAAACCCTTTTTGCTTGAGTTGATAGTGACCAAAAAGACCCACTCTCGCTCTGTAAACAGATATATCAATATACATTATGTAATACCAGGGTGATAATTCTGTGTGAGCGAGTATCCTCCGTGGAACAAGTGATCATACGAGAAGAATGGAAGTATGAGTGTATAGGATGTGAAGGAGTAATGCATAGAGGAAAGTAAATGTTGGAAAATGGTATGAGAAAACATAGCAGTAATAACGGACATACATAATGTTGATACGAGATATATTTGGTAGAATGGGTGGAGTATAATGTGATTGAATTACGATAGTATTGAAATATAAACAGACAAGGTGAAATTCTATCTTTTGCGATTTAGAATTGTGGAATTGTGGAGCAAATTAAACAGTGTTTTATGTGTTGTTTTATAAAAACAATGCCGGGTATTCTGAATGGAATTACTCAGGTACTCAATGTAACCGTGCTTGGTATTTATTCCACCAAGACCATCCGATGTAAGCTGCGTTTGAAATGAAAACAAGCAATGTGTTGCTGTTTGTATTACTTACGAGTGGAATAATGGTGCTAGTTTATTAAAACTAGTGTTGATGTAATGCTAGTTGCTCTACGCGTGTGTGTGATATTAAAATTAAAATGTGTGCTTGGGGATTTGGATTAACATGCAGCAGTAAGGATTAGATATATTTTGAAGGGCAGTGTAACATAGATTGGTATTTATATTGAAGGGCGGTGTAACCATGCCTGGAATTTAATCCATCAAGACCATCCTATGTGAGCTGCATTTGGAGTGAAACAAGCAATGTGTTGCTGCTTGTGTTATTCATGAGTAGAAAAATGGTGCTTATTTATTATTAAAATTAGTGTTTATATAATGCTAATTGCACAACGCGTGTATGTGCTACTAAAATATGTGCTTGGGAATTTGGATTAACATGCAGCAGTAAGGATGGATTAGATCTATTGAAGGGCAGTGTAACCGTGCTTGGTATTTATTCCATCAATACCATCCGATGTAAGCTGCATTTGGAATGAAACAAGCAATGTGTTTCTGTTTGTGTTATTCATGAGTGGAATAATTGTGCTAATTTATTAAAACTAGTGTTGATCTAATGCTAATTGTTCTACGCGTTGGTGTGATATTAAAATATGTGCTTGGGAATTTGGATTAACATGCTGCAGCAAATTTAGCGGGAGCAGTGTACTGGTTCTTTATGCGCATGAATGCAGTTGTAGTCTAAGATGATTATTCATGTTACTTTTAAATTATTAATATTTGTATTCATGCAAATATGTTGACAGCTCATGCTGTAATGTAACTTAAGAAGGTAACATACAGATATGAGGCTCACACAATTACAAGTCCTGTGCATAATAGCGATAATTGTTAGGTGAGATACAAAATGTAGTCATCAAATGCAGGGTGCTTGTATTTTATATACAAAATATGTATTATGACGTTAGCAGTTCATAATACCATTAATGACTTTGCATGGGCACATTCCTATTGATGTATGAACAAATGCATGTGACAGGTGCTGAACCATGTAAAAGTGATACAAAACAGCTATACATAGTCGTATACATGATAACAGCTGGGCAAAGATTTCAGATAGATGTAGTAGCGGACATCACAATGGTTCCATAGGCACATGGATTCATTTGTAGATGGCATCAAGGTAAGTACTTATGCAAATTTAAATATCAT
The DNA here is from genome assembly GCA_029582155.1 of Panopea generosa. Classification (NCBI taxonomy): domain Eukaryota; kingdom Metazoa; phylum Mollusca; class Bivalvia; order Adapedonta; family Hiatellidae; genus Panopea; species Panopea generosa. The sequence continues at coordinate 43,587,993 of CM055904.1, read as the reverse complement.
AATTGTAATCATGCCATAATGTTCATTTTCATAGTGCAAAATATCTGCAATATATCGTATGGTAGACACATATGAGACCTACACAATCGTATTCATGTTCCTGATACAGAACCATAAGTGGGACCAACACATCAGTACAAAGGCATACACACAGTAACAGCTATGCCTAAATGTAAGATGTAGATATTGAGAGTTAAATGGTTTAACATGCACATGGGTTCAATTGTATATGACATCAAGGTGAGTACTTAATATTGGCACACACTGATATGAGGCCTACACAATTGCATTCATGTGTCTGGTACTGAAACATGGGCAACAGGGACCAACATAGTTGTACATAGGCATATGTAAGTAAGGTTACAGCTATGCAAAAATCGTCCATAAATATTTAGGACGTTCAGTACAACTGTAGATATCGTATTTTGTAAAAGTTGATCAATGCATGTTATGTTATGCTTTATTAGTTTAAACTTATTTATTTTACATCGACTGGGAAACAAGTTCTTACAACTTAGGCAAATCACGATCGAAGTCTTCCTGTGTAGAACCAGTACTAAGCATATGCGGATACAGTGTCGTGCTCAAGGATACCACACATAGCCGTGGTGGAGATTCGACCCACGACCCTCCGATCATGGGCTAGGTGCTCTACAACTGGACCACGCGCTCTACATTATTTCAATGTATACTAAAATGGACAAAGAAAACGATTAAGAAAGAAAAATATTACGATGCGTATCCTTGGTGCAAATATTTATCTTGTCAATAGACATGCACTTATACAGACTGGTGATAACTTGTGATATGTAACGCGTTTATGTTACAAAACGTATGATATACGATAAGATAACCCATAAATATACTGATTTTGCACTCTAAGTTTAACCTTGACACTATTACCACCACGCCCAACATTACCTATGATATCACGACACTCACTTTTACTACCACGCCCACCATAACCTATAATATCACGACAACCACTATTACCACGCCCAACTTTACCTATAGTATCACCACAACCACTATTACCACCACGCCCATGATTACCTATAATATCACAATACCCACTATTACCACAACGCCCACCATTACCTATAGTATCACGACAACCACTATTACCACCACGCCCACCATTACATATAATATCACGACAACCACTATTACCACCACAACCATCATTACCTATAATATCACGATAACAACTATTACCACCACGCCAACCATTACCTATAGTATCACGACAACCACTACTACCACCAAGCCCACCATTACATATGATATCACGATAATCACTATTACCACCACGCCCACCATTACCTATGATATCATGACAACCACTATTACCACCACGCCAACCATTACCTATAGTATCACGACAACCGCTGTTACCACCACGCCCACCATTACCTATAATATCACGACAACCACTATTACCACCACACCCGCCATTACCTATTATATCATGACAACCACTATTACCACCACGCCCACCATTACCTATAATATCACGACAACCACTATTACCACCACACCCACAATAGCATATAATATCACGACAACCACTATTACCACCACGCCCACCATTACATATAGTATCACGACAACCGCTGTTACCACCACGCCCACCATTACCTATAATATCACGACAACCACTTTTACCACCACACCCGCCATTACCTATAATATCACGTCAACCACTATTACCACCACACCCACCATAGCATATAATATCACGACAACCACTATTACTACAACACCCACCATTACCTTTAATATCACGACAACCACTATTACCACCACGCCCACCATTACATATAATATCACGACAACCACTGTTACTATCACACCAACCATAGCATATTATATAATATCACGACACCCACCATACACACACCAACCATTACATGCTATATCACGACACTCACTATAACCACCACGCCTACCATTACATAAAATATCACGACACCAACAATTTCCACCACGCCCACCATTACATATAATATCACAACACCACTGAATTACTACGTCCACCCCCACCATCACATATAACATCACGACACTCACTATTACCACCACGGCCACCACTACTGATACTACTATTACTGCTATAACTTCCGCTACTACTACTACTACTACTTCTACTACTACTACTACTACTACTATTACCACTACTACTACCACTACTACTACTACTACATGTACTGTTACTACTACTGCTATTACTACTGCTGCTACTATTACTACTGCTGCTACTATTACTACCATTACTTCTAATACTAATAATAATAACAATACTGCTGCTACTACTGCTATATCCACTACTACTTTTTCTATTTATACTAATTCTACTATAATTAATAATAATATTAACTACTACTATTATTAACTACTTCTACTACTAACTTTTATTTCTACTACTACTGCTTCTGTCACTACTACTACTGCTGCTACCACCACTACTACTGCTGCTACCACCACTACTACTGCTGCTACCACCACTACTACTACTGCTTCTACCACTACTACTACTGCTGCTACCACCACTACTACTAAGACGACGTACGTACGTACTGTTATCACTACCACTTGTACTAGTTCTACTACTACTACTACTACTACTACTACTACTACTACTACTACTACGGCTACTACAACTACTATTGGTACTACTTTTACTACTTCTACTACTACTACTACTACTACTACTACTACTACTACTACTACTACGGCTACTACAACTACTATTGGTATTACTTTTACTACTACTACTACTACTACTACTACTACTACTACTACTACTACTACTACTACTACTACGGCTACTACAACTACTATTGGTACTACTTTTACTACTACTACTACTACTACTACTACTACTACTACTACTACTACTAATACGGCTACTACAACTACTATTGGTACTACTTTTACTACTTCTACTACTTCTACTACTACTACTACTTCTACTACTACTACTACTACTACTACTACTACTTCTACTACTACTACTACTACTACTACTACAACTACTATTGGTACTACTTTTACTACTTCTACTTCTTCTACTACTACTACTACTTCTACTACTACTTCTACTACTACTACTACTACTACTACTACTACTACAACTACTATTGGTACTACTTTTACTACTTCTACTACTTCTACTACTACTACTACTTCTACTACTACTACTACTACTACTACTACTACTACTACTACTACACATACATTTTTAAATCATATCATATTAAAGTAGATTTCCAGTGGAATATGCTTATGTGGAATGTAATATATTCACTTTGTTCTGAATAGTACAGATTTCGTATTTATAATGCCCTCTATGATTTACCGCCCCTAAGCATTTTTGTCAAAAATAACGTCTGTCCTCACATTTTGACCATATTTACTATATTTCTAACGCAAAATATTGACTTTTAAAAATTATATTGAAAACAATGGAAAATTATTTTTAACTCGTATCAAGCATTTCCGATGTCCTCTACCAAATATTTACAACGTCAATTTGACGTTCTTTAAATACGGCGAAAACCTATGGACGCCGCTAGTTACGTGCATGGTATACTGTATTCTCATAGTTTACGTAGGTACAGTAATATCATTGGTTTTGATCCAGTTAATATCCGCAGAAAATCATGATTTCATTGCAGTAATTGATATTCCAATATTCGGCTATTTTCTTGTAAACTAAATGTACGAAAAACATGAATAAAAACGTTTTATACAATTCAAAAAAGGTGAATTTAAAAAATAGAACGTATATGCAGGGAAGAACGACGTTACATATAACCAGTTTTTATTTACATTTTTATGATACCTTGATATGTATGGCAGCAGGTGAATATTTCATTATATTTATCTTCTTGAAAGAATATATACCAGAGGGAACGAACGTTACAGTACTTCGATTTTTAATTTTCTGTAAACACAAATACACTATTTAAACAATAAAAACAAAATATGCTGTTGAATTATATACAATAGCAAATCATAGAAAGGAAAATAAACTTTCATTTAGTATATTTGTATATAGATATGAATAAATAAAGAAACAAAGGTTTCGATATATATATATTCCATTACGAAGTATGGGTTTCATTCAAATGCCTGTTAAAGATTGACGACCAAGTTAACCGTGAATGGCCACATATCAACATTAAAGTAATTGGGATTAAAGTGGGAATTTAATGTTAACTTGAGAATATGACAAAGGGCGCCTCACTGTCATTCATCTCTCACCGCTGAGTAAAGTGGGAATTTATTGGTTACTTGAGAATATGACAAAGGGCGTCTCACAGTCATTCATCTCTCACCGCTGAGAAAAGTGGGAATTTATTGGTTACTTGAGAATATGACAAAGGGCGTCTCACTATCATTCATCTCTCAACGCTGAGAAAAGTGGGCATTTACTGGTAACTTAAAATGTGACAAAGGGCGTCTCACTATCATTCATCTCTCACCGCTGAGAAAAGTGGGAATTTATTGGTTACATGAGAATATGACAAAGGGCGTCTCACTGTCATTCATCTCTCACCGCTGTGTAAAGTGGGCATTTATTGGTTACTTGAGAATATGACAAAGGGCGTCTCACTATCATTCATCTCTCACCGCTGAGAAAAGAGGGAATTTATTGGTTACTTGAGAATATGACAAAGAGCGTCTCACTATCATTCATCTCTCAACGCTGAGTAAAGTGGGAATTTATTGGTAACTTGAGAACATGACAAAGGGCGTCTCACTATCATTCATCTCTCACCGCTGAGAAAAGTGGGAATTTATTGGTTACTTGAGAATATGACAAAGGGTGTCTCACTATTATTCATCTCTCACCGCTGAGTAAAGTGGGAATTTATTTGTTACTTGAGAATATGACAAAGGGCGTCTCACTATCAATCATCTCTCACCGCTGAGTAAAGTGGAAATTTATTAGTAACTTGAGAATGTGACAAAGGGCGTCTCACTGTCATTCATCTCTCACCGCTGAGTAAAGTCGGAATTTATTGGTTACATGAGAATATGATAAATGTCGTCTCACTGTCATTCATTTCTCACCGCTGAGTAAAGTGGGAATTTATTGGTTACATTAGAATATGACAAAGGGCGTCTCACTGTCATTCATCTCTCACCGCTAAGTAAAGTGGGAATTTATTGGTTACTTGAGAATATGACGAAGGGCGTCTCACTGTCATTCAACTCTCACCGCTGAGTAAAGTGGGAATTTATTGGTTACTTGAGAATATGACAAAGGGCGTCTCACTGTCATTCATCTCTCACCGCTGAGAAAAGTGGGAATTTATTGGTTACTTGAGAATATGACAAAGGGCGTCTCACAATCATTCATCTCTCACCGCTGAGAAAAGTGGGAATTTATTGGTAACTTAAAATATGACAAAGGGCGCCTCACTATCATTCATTTTCACCGCTGAGAAAAGTGGGAATTTATTGGTAACTTGAGAATATGACAAAGGGCGTCTCACTATCATTCATCTCTCACCGCTGAGTAAAGTAGGAATTTAATGGTTACTTGAGAATATGACAAAGCGCGTCTCACTGTCATTCATCTCTCACCGCTCAGAAAAGTGGGAATATATTGGTTACTTGAGAATATGACAAAGGGCGTCTCACTATCATTCATCTCTCACAGCTGAGAAAAGTTGGAATTTATTGGTTACTTGAGAATATGACAAAGGGCGTCTCACTTTCATTCATCTCTCACCGCTGATTAAAGTGGGAATTTATTGGTTACTTGAGAATATGACAAAGGGCGTCTCACTGTCATTCATCTCTCACCGGTGAGAAAAGTGGGAATTTATTGGTTACTTGAGAATATGACAAAGGGCGTCTTACTATCATTCATCTCTCACCGCTGAGAAAAGTGGGAATTTATTGGTAACTTAAAATATGACAAAGGGCGTCTCACTATCATTCATTTTCACCGCTGAGAAAAGTGGGAATTTATTGGTAACTTGAGAATATGACAAAGGGCGTCTCACTATCATTCATCTCTCACCGCTGAGTAAAGTAGGAATTTAATGGTTACTTGAGAATATGACAAAGGGCGTCTCACTATCATTCATCTCTCACCGCTCAGAAAGTGGGAATTTATTGGTTACTTGAGAATATGACAAAGGGCGTCTCACTATCATTCATCTCTCACTGCTGAGAAAAGTTGGAATTTATTGGTTACTTGAGAATATGACAAAGGGCGTCTAACTTTCATTCATCTCTCACCGCTGTGTAAAGTGGGAATTTATTGGTTACTTGAGAATATGACAAAGGGCGTCTCACTATCATTCATCTCTCACCGCTGAGTAAAGTGGGAATTTATTGGTAACTTGAGAATATGACAAAGGGCGTCTCACTATCGTTCATCTCTCACCGCTGAGAAAAGTGGGAATTTATTGGTTACTTGAGAATATGACAAAGGGCGTCTCACTATCATTCATCTCTCACCGCTGAGTAAAGTGGGAATTCATTGGTTACTTGAGAATATGAAAAAGGGCGTCTCACTATCATTCATCTCTCACCGCTGAGAAAAGTGGGAATTTATTGGTTACTTGAGAATATGACAAAGGGCGTCTCACTGTCATTCATCTCTCACCGCTGAGTAAAGTGGGAATTTATTGGTTACTTGAGAATATGACAAAGGGCGTCTCACTATCGTTCATCTCTCACCGCTGAGAAAAGTGGGAATTTATTGTTTACTTGAGAATATGACAAAGGGCGTCTTACTGTCATTCATCTCTCACTGCTGAGTAAAGTGGGAATTTATTGGTTGCTTGAGAATATGACAAAGGGTGTCTCACTGTCATTCATCTCTCACCGCTGAGTAAAGTCCGAATTTATTGGTTGCTTGAGAATATGACAAAGGGCGTCTCACTATCATTCATCTCTCACCGCTGAGTAAAGTGGGAATTTATTGGTAACTTGAGAATATGACAAAGGGCGTCTCATTTTCATTCATCTCTCACCGCTGAGTAAAGTTGGAATTTATTGGTAACTTGAGAATATGACAAAGGGCGTCTCACTATAATTCATCTTTCACCGCTGAGTAAAGTGGGAATTTATTGGTAACTTGAGAATATGACAAAGGGCGTCTCACTATCATTCATCTCTCACCGCTGAGTAAAGTGGGAATTTATTGGTAACTTGAGAATATGACAAAGGGCGTCTCACTATCGTTCATCTCTCACCGCTGAGTAAAGTGGGAATTAATTGGTTACTTGAGAATATGACAAAGGGCGTCTCACTATCATTCATCTCTCACCGCTGAGTAAAGTGGGAATTCATTGGTTAATTGAGAATATGAAAAAGGGCGTCTCACTGTCATTCATCTCTCACCGCTGAGTAAAGTGGGAATTTATTGGTAACTTGAGAATATGAAAAAGGGCGTCTCACTGTCATTCATCTCTCACCGCTGAGTAAAGTGCGAATGTATTGGTTACTTGAGAATATGACAAAGGGCGTCTCACTGTCATTCATCTCTCACCGCTGAGAAAAGTGGGTATTTATTAGTAACTTAAAATATGACAGAGGGCGTCTCACTATCATTCAGCTCTCACCGCTGAGAAAAGTGGGAATTTATTGGTAACTTGAGAATATGACAAAGGGCGTCTCACTATCATTCATCTCTCGCCGCTGAGAAAAGTGGGAATTTATTGGTTACTTGATAATATGACAAAGGGCGTCTCACTGTCATTCATCTCTCACAGCTGAGTAAAGTGAGAATTTATTGGTTACTTGAGAATATGACAAAGGGCGTCTCACTGTCAATCATATCTCACCGCTGGGTAAAGTCGGAATTTATTGGTTACTTGAGAATATGACAAATGTCGTCTCACTGTCATTCATTTCTCACCGCTGAGTAAAGTGGGAATTTATTGGTTACATGAGAATATGACAAAGGGCATCTCACTGTCATTCATCTCTCACCGCTAAATAAAGTGGGAATTTATTGGTAACTTGAGAACATGACAAAGGGCGTCTCACTATCATTCATCTCTCACCGCTGAGTAAAGTGGGAATTTATTGGTTACTTGAGAATATCTGTCACAGGATGACCTTAGTGTTGGGCTAACTCACGAAAGAATCAATGACGGAGAATACATTTACATAAGTTTAATACAACTTTAAAAATATGTTCAATATATATACAATTATATATAAAAAAAAACAAGCGAATACACAAATGAAATATGAAAAGAATGTTCTTATGAACGTTTAAGACGTTCTTAGTATTGTTCTAAATACTTAATTTATAAGACACTAAAATGTTGTTAAAGCTAAACCAATGTTGATCTATGATCTAGCGCGATAACTGTGATGCGCGAGAGCTCATGAAGATGATGATGCGCGAATTCAATGGGTGATTGTCATCAAATGCCTTCTATAAGGGTTGATGACGTGATCTAATGATGGTTAACCTCCAATGAGGTTGTGGATGACGTTCCTCCAGTGAGGACTGATAACGGGCCCACCTCGTGTCCCGGGGTGTCGATACTATGACCTGGCCCTGTTGCGCAGGTACGGGGACCGTCTCCACCGCTCGTAAACGTCATGTTGATTCTCGTGTAGAATCACCTGAAGGGCTTACACACCCTAAAGGCTTAGCTCCACTCCGGGAGGCTTATATCCTGGATGGCTTAGATCCTGGATGGCTTAGATCCTGGATGGCTTAGGCTGTAATTATACATACGTTTTAGGTGTCGGTTGACAAACATAACAATCTTGCATAATTATCATTACCCAAACAAATCATTATTCAATCAATATATTTAAGCTGTACTAATGATGAGTAGCACTGTATACATATTCTGCAACGCCGTGTATACGCTATGTACGTCGCTGTTAATCAATGCCCCTAATACATGTAATATAAACATTATCAAAATACTCATATATTACACTCACTGAGATATACATGCACGCATGTCAACTAATGACCCCATTATACAACGCTATGCATACGCGTCGAACATTTATTCTAGCCAATCATCTCATTGTTAACTAATGTTAACAATCGTGTATTACAATCACTTAGTTATACGCCAATCGTTAACTAATGCACCTATTATCCACTTTTATCAAATTAATATTGTTTTACAATTAATGATCAATTACAATAATTACATCTAATAAAGTAACTTCAAAATCATATGCTAGTCTAAAGTTAATGTTTGATAAACATCAATGCTAACCGGATGTCGTAATCGCCAAACAAGATGGCGCCGCCCACTGAATACAAATGTACGATAAAAGTTTGAGAAAATAATTACTAACCACATTTTGCCTGTGAGTTTGCCGTCCAATCTCTGTTCCAACAACGTACTATCGACTATTCCGGCGAGAGCTAGAAGACAATGGGTTTTATAGCAAACATTACGCCCAAATCCCTATTTCCCCCGTTCAATCCGTGACAAACGCGGCTAAATCTGCAGTATTGAATCTACAAGAGAGGCCCCTTGTACACTTTTGCCGTGTAAGGAAGATATACCCATACGTTTACATGCATTAGCACAAAACTAAACTTATGACACGGCCTCTCTGGCGGCCACTTAAAATGTGCACGCTTTTACGTGTTAAATGAATATATCATGACTATTGTGAAATTGTTTCAACTCGAACAATATATTTGGGTGTACCTGATAACTTACAAGAGCTATGTACGACCAGTATACTCTACTGGTGACATTTTGTGACAATATCACAAAGGGCGTCTCACTGTCATTCATCTCTCACAGCTGAGTAAAGTGGGAATTTATTGGTTACTTGAGAATATGACAAAGGGCGTCTCACTATCAATCATATCTCACCGCTGGGTAAAGTCGGAATTTATTGGTTACTTGAGAATATGACAAATGTCGTCTCACTGTCATTCATTTCTCACCGCTGAGTAAAGTGGGAATTTATTGGTTACATGAGAATATGACAAAGGGCATCTCACTGTCATTCATCTCTCACCGCTGAGTAAAGTGGGCATTTATTGGTTACTTGAGAATGTGACAAAGGGCGTCTCACTATCAATCATCTCTCACCGCTGAGAAAAGTGGGAATTTATTGGTTACTTGAGAATATGACAAAGGGCGTCTCACTATCATTCATCTCTCACCGCTCAGAAAGTGGGAATTTATTGGTTACTTGAGAATATGACAAAGGGCGTCTCACTATCATTCATCTCTCACCGCTGAGTAAAGTGGAAATTTATTGGTAACTTGAGAATATGACAAAGGGCGTATCACTGTCATTCATCTCTCACCGCTGAGTAAAGTCCGAATTTATTGGTTACTTGAGAATATGACAAAGGTCGTCTCACTGTCATTCATTTCTCACCGCTGAGTTAAGTGGAAATTTATTGGTTAATTGAGAATATGACAAAGGGCGTCTCACTTTCCTTCATCTCTCAACGCTGAGAAAAGTGGGAATTTATTGGTAACTTAAAATATGACAGAGGGCGTCTCACTATCATTCATCTGTCACCGCTGAGAAAAGTGGGAATTTATTGGTAACTTGAGAATATGACAAAGGGCGTCTCACTATCATTCATCTCTCACCGCTGAGTAAAGTGGGAATTTATTGGTTACTTGAGAATATGACAAAGGGCGTCTCACTATCGTTCATCTCTCACCGCTGAGAAAAGTGGGAATTTATTGTTTACTTGAGAATATGACAAAGGGCGTCTTCCTTTCATTCATCTCTCACCGCTGAGTAAAGTGGGAATGTATTGGTTGCTTGAAATTATGACAAAGGGCGTCTCACTATCATTCATCTCTCACCGCTGAGTAAAGTGGGAATTTATTGGTTACTTGAGAATAAGACAAAGGGCGTCTCACTATCGTTCATCTCTCACCGCTGGGTAAGTGGGAATTTATTGGTTACTTGAGAATATGACAAAGGGCGTCTCACTGTCATTCATCTCTCACCGCTGAGTAAAGTGGGAATTTATTGGTTACTTGAGAATATGAAAAAGGGCGTCTCAATGTCATTTATCTCTCACCGCTGAGTAAAGTGGGAATTTATTGGTAACTTGAGAATATGAAAAAGGGCGTCTCACTGTCATTCATCTCTCACCGCTGAGTAAAGTGGGAATATATTGGTTACTTGAGAATATGACAAAGGGCGTCTCACTGTCATTCATCTCTCACCGCTGAGAAAAGTGGGAATTTATTGGTAACTTAAAATACGACAGAGGGCGTCTCACTATCATTCATCTCTCACCGCTGAGAAAAGTGGGAATTTATTGTTAACTTGAGAATATGACAAAGGGCGTCTCATTTTCATTCATCTCTCACCGCTGAGTAAAGTGGGAATTTATTGGTTACTTGAGAATATGACAAAGGGCGTCTCACTGTCATTCATCTCTCACCGCTGAGTAAAGTGGGAATTTATTGGTTACTTGAGAATATGACAAAGGGCGTCTTACTATCAATCATATCTCACCGCTCGGTGAAGTCGGACTTTAGTGGTTACTTGAGAATATGACAAATGTCGTATCACTGTCATTCATTTCTCACCGCTGAGTAAAGTGGGAATTTATTGGTTACATGAGAATATGACAAAGTGCATCTCACTGTCATTCATCTCTCACCGCTGAGTAAAGTGGAAATTTATTGGTTACTTGAGAGTATGACAAAGGGCGTCTCACTATCATTCAACTCTCACTGCTGAGAAAAGTGGGAATTTATTGGTTACTTGCGAATATGACAAAGGGCATTTCACTATCATTCATCTCTCACCGCTGAGTAAAGTGGGATTTTATTGGTAACTTGAGAACATGACAAAGGGCGTCTCACTATCATTCATCTCTCACCGCTGAGAAAAGTGGGAATTTATTGGTTACTTGAGAATATGAAAAAGGGCGTCTAACTATCATTCATCTCTCACCGCTGAGTAAAGTGGAAATTTATTGGTAACTTGAGATTATGACAAAGGGCGTCTCACTGTCATTCATCTCTCACCGCTGAGTAAAGTGGGAATTTATTGGTTACTTGAGAATATGACAAATGTCGTCTCACTGTCATTCATTTCTCACCGCTGAGTAAAGTGGAAATTTATTGGTTACATGAGAATATGACAATGGGGGTCTCACTGTCATTCATCTCTCACCGCTGAGTAAAGTGGGAGTTTATTGGTTAATTGAGAATATGACAAAGGGCGTCTCAATTTCCTTCATCTCTCACCGCTGAGTAAAGTGGGAATTTATTAGTTACTTCAGAATATGACAAAGGGCGTCTCACTGTCATTCATCTCTCACCGCTGAGAAAAGTGGGAATTTATTGGTTACTTGAGAATATGACAAAGGGCGTCTCACTATCATTCATCTCTCACCGCTCAGAAAAGTAGGAATTTATTGGTTACTTGAGAATATGACAAAGGGCGTCTCACTATCATTCATCTCTCACCGCTGAGAAAAGTGGGAATTTATTGGGTACTTGAGAATATGACAAAGGGCGTCTCACTTTCATTCATCTCTCACCGCTGAGTAAAGTGGGAATTTATTGGTAACATGAGAATATGACAAAGGGCGTCTCACTGTCATTCATCTCTCACCGCTGAGTAAAGTGGGAATTTATTGGTTACTTGAGAATATGACAAAGGGCGTCTCACTATCAATCATATCTCACCGCTGGGTAAAGTGGGAATTTATTGGTTACTTGAGAATATGACAAAGGTCATCTCACTGTCATTCATTTATCACCGCTGAGTAAAGTGGGAATTTATTGGTTACATGAGAATATGACAAAGGGCATCTCACTGTTATTCATCTCTCACCGCTGAGTAAAGTGGGCATTTATTGGTTACTAGAGAATATGACAAAGGGCGTCTCACTATCATTCATCTCTCACCGCTGAGAAAAGTGTGAATTTATTGGTTACTTGAAAATATGACAAAGGGCGTCTCACTATCATTCATCTCTCACCGCTGAGTAAAGTGGGAATTTATTGGTAACTCGAGAACATGACAAAGGGTGTCTCATTATCATTCATCTCTCACCGCTAATAAAAGTGGGAATTTATTGGTTATATGAGAATATGAAAAAGGGCGTCTAACTATCATTCATCTCTCATCGCTGAGTAAAGTGGAAATTTATTGGTAACTTGAGAATATGACAAAGGGCGTCTCACTGTCATTCATCTCTCACCGCTGAGTAAAGTGGAAATTTATTGGTTACTTGAGAATATGACAATGGTCGTCTCACTGTCATTCATTTTTCACCGCTGAGTAAAGTAGGAATTTATTGGTTACATGAGAATGTGACAATGGGCGTCTCACTGTCATTCATCTCTCACCGCTGAGTAAAGTGGGAATTTATTGGTTAATTGAGAATATGACAAAGGGCGTCTCACTTTCCTTCATCTCTCACCGCTGAGTAAAGTGGGAATTTATTAGTTACTTGAGAATATGACAAAGGGCGTCTCACTGTCATTCATCTCTCACCGCTGAGAAAAGTGGGAATTTATTGGTTACTTGAGAATATGACAAAGGGCGTCTCACTATCATTCATCTCTCACCGCTAAGAAAAGTGGGAATTTATTGGTTACTTGAGAATATGACAAAGGGCGTCTCACTTTCATTCATCTCTTACCGCTGAGTAAAGTGGGAATGTATTGGTTGCTTGAGAACATGACAAAGGGCGTCTTACTATCATTCATCTCTCACCGCTGAGAAAAGAGGGAATTTATTGGTTACTTGAGAATATGACAAAGGACGTCTCACTGTCATTCATCTCTCACCGCTGAGTAAAGTGGGAATGTATTGGTTACTTGAGAATATGACAAAGGGCGTCTCACTATCGTTCATCTCTAACCGCTGAGAAAATTGGGAATTTATTGTTTACCCGGGAATATGACAAAGGGCGTCTTACTGTCATTCATCTCTCACCGCTGAGTAAAGTGGGAATTTATTGTTTGCTTGAGAATATGACAAATGGCGTCTCACTATCATTCATCTCTCACCGCTGAGTAAAGTGGGAATTTATTGGTAACTTGAGAATATGACAAAGGGCGTCTCACTGTCATTCATCTCTCACCGCTGAGTAAAGTGGAAATTTATTGGTTACTTGAGAATATGACAAAGGGCGTCTCACTGTCATTCATCTCTCACCGCTGAGTAAAGTGGGAATTTATTGGTTACTTGAGAATATGACAATGGGCGTCTCGCTGTCATTCATCTCTCACCGCTGAGTAAAGTGGGAATTTATTGGTTACTTGAGAATATGACAAAGGGCGTCTCACTGACATTCATCTCTCACCGCTGAGTAAAGTGGGAATTTATTGGTTACTTGAGAAAATGACAAAGGGCTTCTCACTGTCATTCATCTTTCACCGCTGAGAAAATTGGGAATTTATTGGTTACTTGAGAATATGACAAAGGGCGTCTCACTGTCATTCATCTCTCACTGCTGAGAAAAGTGGGAATTTATTGGTTACTTGAGAATATGACAAAGGTCATCTCACTGTCATTCATCGCTCACCGCTTAGTAAAGTGGAAATTTATTGGTTACTTGAGAATATGACAAATGTCGTCTCACTGTCATTCATCTCTCACCGCTGAGTAAAGTGGGAATTTATTGGTTACTTGAGAATATGACAAAGGGCGTCTCACTATCGTTCATCTCTAACCGCTGAGAAAATTGGGAATTTATTGTTTACTTGGGAATATGACAAAGGGCGTCTTACTGTCATTCATCTCTCACCGCTGAGTAAAGTGGGAATTTATTGTTTGCTTGAGAATATGACAAATGGCGTCTCACTATCATTCATCTCTCACCGCTGAGTAAAGTGGGAATTTATTGGTTGCTTGAGAATATGACAAAGGGTGTCTCACTATCATTCATCTCTCACCGCTGAGTAAAGTGGGAATTTATTGGTAACTTGAGAATATGACAAAGGGCGTCTCACTGTCATTCATCTCTCACCGCTGAGTAAAGTGGGAATTTATTGGTTACTTGAGAATATGACAAAGGGCGTCTCACTGTCATTCATCTCTCACCGCTGAGTAAAGTGGGAATTTATTGGTTACTTGAGAATATGACAAAGGGCGTCTCGCTGTCATTCATCTCTCACCGCTGAGTAAAGTGGGAATTTATTGGTTACTTGAGAATATGACAAAGGGCGTCTCACTGTCATTCATCTCTCACCGCTGAGTAAAGTGGGAATTTATTGGTTACTTGAGAAAATGACAAAGGGCTTCTCACTGTCATTCATCTCTCACCGCTGAGAAAATTGGGAATTTATTGGTTACTTGAGAATATGACAAAGGGCGTCTCACTGTCATTCATCTCTCACTGCTGAGAAAAGTGGGAATTTATTGGTTACTTGAGAATATGACAAAGGTCATCTCACTGTCATTCATCGCTCACCGCTTAGTAAAGTGGGAATTTATTGGTTACTTGAGAATATGACAAAGGGCGTTTCACTATCAATCATATCTCAACGCTGGGTAAAGTCGAAATTTATTGGTTACTTGAGAATATGACAAATGTCGTCTCACTGTCATTCATCTCTCACCGCTGAGTAAAGTGGGAATTTATTGGTTACTTGAGAATATGACAAAGGGCGTCTCACTGTCGTTCATCTCTAACCGCTGAGAAAATTGGGAATTTATTGTTTACCCGGGAATATGACAAAGGGCGTCTTACTGTCATTCATCTCTCACCGCTGAGTAAAGTGGGAATTTATTGTTTGCTTGAGAATATGACAAATGGCGTCTCACTATCATTCATCTCTCACCGCTGAGTAAAGTGGGAATTTATTGGTTGCTTGAGAATATGACAAAGGGCGTCTCACTGTCATTCATCTCTCACCGCTGAGTAAAGTGGGAATTTATTGGTAACTTGAGAATATGACAAAGGGCGTCTCACTGTCATTCATCTCTCACCGCTGAGTAAAGTGGGAATTTATTGGTTACTTGAGAATATGACAAAGGGTGTCTCACTGTCATTCATCTCTCACTGCTGAGTAAAGTGGGAATTTATTGGTTACTTGAGAATATGACAAAGGGCGTCTCACTGTCATTCATCGCTCACCGCTTAGTAAAGTGGGAATTTATTGGTTACTTGAGAATATGACAAAGGGCGTCTCACTATCAATCATATCTCAACGCTGGGTAAAGTCGAAATTTATTGGTTACTTGAGAATATGACAAATGTCGTCTCACTGTCATTCATCTCTCACCGCTGAGTAAAGTGGGAATGTATTGGTTGCTAGAGAATATGACAATGGGCGACTCTTAACATTTATCTCCCACCGCTGAGTCAAGTGAAAATCTATCGGTTACTTTAGAATATCACAAAGAGCTTCTTGTTACCACTTATCTCTCACCAATGAGTCAAATGGGAAATTATTGGTTACTTGAGAATATCTCATTATCCTTTATCTCTCACCGCTGAGTGAAATGGGAAGTTATTGGTTACTTGAGAATATCTTATTTTCATTCATCATTCACCGCTGAGTCTAGTGGGAAGTTATTGGTTACTTGAGAATACCTCATTATCATCCATCTGACACCATTGAGTCTAGTGGAAAGATATTGGTTACTTGAGAATATCTCATTATCATTCATCTCTTACCACTGAGTCAAGTTAGTAGTTATCGGTTACATGAGAATATCGCATAAGCTGTCATCACTCACCGCTTTGTCTAGTGGGATGTTATTGGTAACTTGAGAATATCTCATTATCATATACCTCTCACCACTGAGTTTAGTGGGAAGATATTGGTTACTTGAGAATACCTCATTATAATTCATCTCTCACAGCTGAATCAAGTTGGAAGTTATCGGTTATTTGAGAATATCTGATTATCATTCATCTCTCACTGCTGAGTCTAGTTGGAAGTTATCGGTTATTTGAGAGTATCTCATTATCATTCATCTCTCACTGCTGAGTCAAGTTGGAAGTTATTGGTTTTTTGAGAATATCTTATTTTCATTCATCTCTCACCGCTGAGTCTAGTAAGAAGAAATTGGTTACTTGAGAATATCTCATTATCATTCATATCTCACTGCTAAGTCAAGTTGGAAGTTATTGGTTATTTGAGAATATCTCATTACCATTCAGCTCTCACCGCTGAGTCTAGTGGAAAGTTATCGGTTACTTGAGAGTATCTCATTATCATTCATCTCTCACTGCTGAGTCAAGTTGGAAGTTATCGGTTACTTGAGAATATCTCAACATCATTCATCTCTGACTGCTTAGTCTAGTTGGAAGTAATAGGTTACTTGAGAATATCTCAGTATCATTCATCTCTAACCGTTGAGTCAAGTTGGAAGTCATCGGTTACTTAAGAATATTTCATTACCATTCATCTCTCACCGCTGAGTCAAGTTGGAAGCTATCAGTTACTTCAGAATATCCCATTACCATCCATCTCTCACTGCTGAGTCTAGTGGGAAGTTATCGGTTACTTGAGAATATCTCAGTATCATTCATCTCTCACCGCTGAGTCTAGTGGGAAGTTATCGATTACTTCAGAATATGACAAAGGGCGTCTCTTATCACTCACTGCTGAGCCAAGTTGGACTGTATCGGTATATACATATGTCTCAGTTTTTTAATAAGGAGTGATATACATTTATAAAGAGAGATTGGACTTCATGTAAGCTAAATTTAATTACTCCTTGTTTGAAAGTGAGGCGTAGATATATAATTAATTTCCAAAAATACGTTAAAATACAAAACAACAATATACTTGCATATACAATATTTTTAAGGTGACAAAAATGTATACATTTGACTTCCATGTCGGATTTTCATAGATATTCTGGGTTGCATGTGGCTATAATAATTTGTGGAAAAAAATAGATAAAATAAAATAAATGTTTTGATAATATATCATTCTAACAGATTCTGTGCCTTTCTGTTTGGTTCAGTTTTGAGTGTTGTGTTTGTCTTTTGTTTCTCAACTAATACGACTTACATATAGGGATTTGAAATAATGAAAGATATACATATAGTCATATTGGAAATCATATTAAAGTATAATGTATATAAAATTGTATTACATGTGCAACTGCAAATTTAAATACTATACTCTATAAACTTGATTATATAATGATATCACATATTTTTCTTTCAACCGAACACTTGGTCTTCCACATCTCACATTCTTTCTTTCCCAGCTAATAAAATAATACTTACAGATAATTTATTGTGATAATGAGTGGTATACAAATAAGCATATTTAAAGACATGAGATATCAATTTGTACTATATTGTTAGACTTAATCTATAAATTTATGCCACCAGTAATTTATTTTCAGTTTAATTATATATAATCTGAATTGAATTATAATACTTTGCTATATTAAGTAAACTGCGCTCTTTCATACATTTCAGTGAGACATAAATTGCAAATTTATCTTTAAGTACATGTAAGTCCTAATTGCTATACTTGAGTATAACAAACCGGTGGCAATATAAAACGTGTGGCTAATTATTTTTTAAATGATGAATGAATATGTCCTCTTTAGTAAGGATACATGGTGAATGCACAATGTTTTCTATTCTATAAATTTGTTACATTAATTTGCTTTTTGATTTGCTATATAAAACCAAACACTATTTTATGTAAATAATTGAACATGTAATTCTTAATTTAAAATATATAAATATATACTATTTTGAATAATAAGATATCTGCATATATAAATATAAGTGTATAGGTATATATATTATATATATATATATATATATATATATATATATATATATATATATATATATATATATACATATATATATATATAAATTATATATGTGTGTGTGTGTGTGTGTGTGTGTGTTTATGCCCGTGTATAGATTTGTGCATGTATGTATACATGTATTTGTGTGCATGTATGTATTTGTATATATATATCTGCCCCTTATATGTATATATATGTATATATATGTGTGTATATATGTATACAGACCCGTATACCCGTCTATTGCCTATAAAAGTCGGGGTGTGCATGCTCTTGTACTGGTTGTACACATGTTAACACAGTTAAAAAACAATATAACGTATATGAAATTTAAATAAATTTCAGCAATTCAAGCTCTCCCATTGAAATCTTTGAATTGTCGATTTCGCTTCAAGGATATCAAATGGGAAAAACAACTGTTCAAACTTTATACTATTACTATTTATTTCGGTGTGTTTTTAATAAGGTTCTAAATGAGATTATAGTTAAAAGAAAACGACATGCAGTTTATAGGTCGTATAATTGACCTACATCAGTTTAAAAGTTCACATATAAATTCATGAGCTTTCGATTTAGCTTCAAGGATTTCATTTGTGATGATATTACTAAATTTTATACAGAGATGCTATCCTTTTTGTTAGAAAAAGTATTTTATTAAGCACACTAAAATTCTTGGGAAGTTAACTTTCCCACACTATTTAAGAGTTTTGACCCGATATTTTACTTATTTATAAACACTAAGAGGAGATACAGGTAAGACAATGGTGTGACTTCAATGTAATTATCTCTTTTTGCCCTTGCACCAAGCAAAATTCTGCATGTACCATATTGAAACTCTTGTTGACATATTTCGATAGTTTTCATGCGAGTAGCTTATAACATTGTATAATATCAACATCAAATGTTTAGAGGTGAATACTTATTCCGTGCAGAGTTATTGCCTCTGTACTTCACATATATATGTTATAGTTCATGTCCACTTCATATTTTTCTAACCGCTTGAAATATATTTGTATAAATTGACAATAGAACTTTATGATTTTAGGATTGAGATGATTTGGACAATAATAGTGCATGATAGCTCTCTCTTTTTAAAGTAACTCACTACTTACATGTGTTGTTGTTGAAAACATAGGAAAATGAACTCACGATTGGCTTTGTACAAATATATGACATTGAGCACTGGATGGGATATGGAATTATTTTTCTCTCTTATACTGCCATTTTTTTCTGGGCATTTTTCGGAAATACAGATTCTTAAACAGATTCTTGACAAATAAAATAACCTTTATATCGATGAATGTACAGGGTTTAGGAGATAAAGCCAAACGTAAAGATACATTTGATTCCCTTCAAAAGAAAAAAATATTCTGTCTACTTGTCTACTAGAAAGTACTCATTTTACAGATGAGGAAATACAATTTATTAAAATTCAGTGGGGAAATGAATGCTATTTTAGTAACTTTACAAGCCAATCTAGGGGAGTAGCAATACTTTTTAACAATAACTTTGAATTTAAAATACATTCAAAAGAAACCGATACTCAAGGAAATAAACTAATCTTAAAAACAACCATTTGTGATAAGAAAATATTTCTTGTTAATATCTATGGCCCTAATAAAGATGAGCCTCACTTTTATACACATATTAAGAACTTTATTTTATCAAAGATGACCCATTCATTTTAGGTGGGGATTTTAATTTAACCCTAACCTTGATTGTTTTGAATATGTTAACATGAATAACCTTAATGCAAGAAATGTAATTATTGATTTAATACAGGGATGCGATTTAGTAAACTGCTGGCGTGACCAAAACTTAGAGAATAGGGAATATACATGGTTCTAAAAGAATACATATAATAAGTCAAGATTAGATTATTTTTTTTTTAATCTCAGATTCATTAATAACAGATCTAGATGAAGTAAAAATAAAACCAGGCTACAGAACAGACCATTCATTAATTCTTCTAAAATTGGAATTTGGAAAATTTATAAAAGGGAAATCGTATTGGAAAATGAATAATTCTCTATTAAAGGGGGTGAATCAGGAAATTTTGATACAAATGTCTAAAGAATACAATTATTTGTTTAACAAATAAAGAGCACGAATATATCATTTATAACCAAAGTGCGAATGATTTTTACCGGTCAAATCCGCAAAAACGTAAAAAAGCGATATTTAGTCACGATCTGAAAACGAAACGGAATTCCACTCTAAAAATAAATTATCACGCGCGCACTGCTTGATGACCATGACCTGCTCATTTGGAGTGCCTCTACGATTAACCAAATTCAACCAAGATGGTGACAGACAGTCCTAGCACAGTAAGTGAAGCGTTAAATGTATCGTATATGCTTTTAATTCATGAAATTTGTGCATTAATATCGAATAATATTAATAAACGAAGATATTTTTATAAATATTGTAGACGAAACGCTGGAAATAAAAAAAATCTCGTATGCAGTTATTGGGGTCGTTTCAAAATTATCAAATATGTAAACAATATGATGTGTTATTTAATTTTTGTATGTAAACATGTCTAAAAGCATGTTAATTTTGAAAGCTAATATGTTTTAAATACAGATGTTGTAACGTACTGCAATCATATTATTGTAGCTAGAGCTCTAGTTCTTTTTTTTATTTCGTTTAGAGCTCGTTAGGTGGAAACAACACTGAAAGCTACTAATTCGTGCTGCCAAATAGAAGAGGACGTGGTAGAAGGGAGGGGGGGGGGCACATACTGTGGCAAGGAGAGGTCGCGGTGGTGTCAGAGGAAATAGAAGGGGAACGGGTGCGTTCATATTGACAGAGGACGAGGTTGATAGGTTGGAGCAACTTCAGATAAAAAAGAAAACAAGGGCTAATGTAATTACCATTTTATTACGTTTTTATATTTATCAGAAACAGCAAATATTTAATTCATTATTTCTTCTGAACAATAATGCAGTTGTTGTTGTCCTCGTTTTTAGTCATCAACACTAATTTTTATCTCCACTTTGATTCATATCAGCTTGAAAAGAACTTGTATCTCATTTTATCCTTTATCATATCAGCTTGAAAAGAACTTGTATCTCATTTTATCACTTTATACATCTGTATACATGTACTTATTAGTCTCAATTTCATGGAAACAATCCAGGAATGTAAAATATAAAGGAAAATGGACAATATTCATTAAAATGAAAATTATTTCAATTATGCTTTTTTATTTTGTATAATATCATTACATCCTGATGGACTAACTTCTTTACCTGACAAGAAGCATCCAGAGACAAGTTCAGAGAAAGTGTCATACCCGACTACATATACTAATGATGGTAAACCTGGCCATAGAACGAGAATAACAGATACTTCCACTCGTAATAACATAAGGATTGACTTGATATGAAAATGTCAAAAATGTAAATATTGCCTGTTTATTCTAATTCAGGAATTAGTAGATGCTTTGAATGAGGATGGAGCCAAGAAACTGCTGAAAGCCGTGGCCGAGACGTAGACGTAGCAAAGGAGTTTGAGGAGGAGAGGGATGATTTGGAGGACTCTTTTCCAGATCTTGAAGGAGAAAACAACTGGCAATCATGGTGCATATGTCAGCGATGTAGGGAGATGCCGAATGATGCTTCAAAAGTATGTTGTGGAATGCGTCCAGGCATGTGCACAAGTATGATGCCAGTAAGTATTTGTTATTCACTTATATTAATTTAAAAATAATGTTGTGTTCTAGTTTAACTTTTAGTTAGCTTTTACAAAAACAATTTTTAAATAGGATTTGTATCATTTCAACTCATGAATTTTAATTTTCTAACAAATTATTTGGATGAGCTGGACTTGATCCACCAAAACTGAGAGGAAGGGGTCATTACATGACGGCGCCTTAGACCACTCAGCTAAGGAGGCCACACTTAACTTAAGCTGAGGCCAATTGTGTTGCTTGATATTTGTTATAATATATTAGTATGTAGCTGCTTCAGCTTAACACATTATCTTTGAAACAAAACGACCTTTGTCACTTGGATTGCTGATGAAATATATTTAATATTTATCTTGGACCACGGCTACCAGATAAGTTTTGTTTGAATATATTGCATCATTTTTATGCCATCAAGGGCTAACAGATGATCAGTTCACCAAACCACTCTTTCCTGGAATCCTGAGAGTTGAAACCAGTACTTAATCACTCCCATCTTCAAAAGTAAATGAAAACTTTCCAGCTTGAATCAGTGATGCGAGAAAAATGAACAAAAAAGGTAATAAATTGATAGCATTGCTAAAAGGATCATCACACTTTTTTTAACTATTTACAATCTCATGTATGATCTCTGGCAGGTTGCAAATACCAGAAATCCATGATTTTCATTTTCAAAATTGACTCTGGCTATTGTATACAAAATGTTCTAGGTATTGTTTTATTTTTCTAATAAAAAGTATTTTTTATAACAGTAGATGAGATGGTTATCACTGAACCAGTAGTGTTGCAAGTGCAGCAGCTATACATGAATGACATCTTTGCTCGCCATGCTGGAACTGTAGAAGATATCAATAAGTCGATGCGGCATGCTGCCTACAGGCAATACATTTTATACCAGTATGGACGGTTAGGGGCAGGAGCGCGGCGACCTGTTCCCTCATGCTGTACATGGTTTTTTAGAGACAGATTTCCGGATCCCAACAACCAATATGTGGAATACAACCCTGGATGGTGAACCAAGTGTAAATGGACATTAATTTATTGTATTGAAAATCTTATTTATTTATATTCATGCCACAAATATTTTTTATCATAATGAAATCTAGTAGAGCACAAAACATCTTTGAAATCCAGTCAACTTTTGGCAGAGTTGTAGCCGTTTGAAACTTTTAATTATAGCAAAACAGGAAAATGTCCAATGGCACTTTATTCAAGTGCAATTCATAATATATGTTCATGACTCACTCCTATTTTTATGATCAAGTGCAGTTGAAAGTATATGTTGTGTTACTTTTCCTATATGATATTTATAACAGGCACATACTATTTATTCATGTAGTTATTTTGCATAGAAATGAGTATATTAATGCAAACATTTATGATACTGGTAAAAGCTACACTTTTTTATATTACAATTCATCTGTTTAGAAATCATTAAATGATTTAAAGGAATTACCACCTACTCTCCCCCAAGTGATGTATTTTCCAGAACAAAGTTTGCAAATAGCGTTTATTTGGGACTTAAAATGTTTAGTTTATTTTTGGACAAAAATTCAAAATACAGTTTGTCATGATTTTTAACAATTGTCCGAAACATTTTACATAAACAGTGCACTCGTGTTAATATAGATATGAAATGCATTTTGTAACATATCAAATAAATGAGTTGTTTATCATTTTGATTCGTCCTGCTGTAAGAATTTGTTTTATATTTTGAAGTCTGAATGACGATATTAAGGTCATCAAGCAGCATTTAGGATTGTCTTTTTTTTAGAATGGGTATTTTGTTGCCCGCATTTTGTTAGATTTGACATAACAAACCATTTTGATTCTACATATTTATGATAACGAGATGATTTGTATCGATTTTTCTACTCATATGCTAACTTTTCAACCCTAATAAGTTGGAATATAAAGACACACTTCTTGTATTTGGTAGAAAAAAGTTCAAATTTTAATAATAAAATTACTTGAATTGGGGTGGGTGTTTATCAGGTGTGAATGAAGTCTCTCTGGTTTGTTCAAGTCATGGACCTACGATCACAGTTTAACTGGCCCTTGAGACAGTTAACATAAGGACATTTTCATTTAAGAATCTTTCTCTCAAGAAACAATCAGTCAAATTTAGTATTTGATAATATTCGCTAAAATTCACTGGTACCAAAGTTTAGTCTTCATTCTGTATATAAGCAGTTGTTGTTTTGTAAGCCCACCTGAGCCAAAGGCTCACAGTTGAACTTTTATGATCATCCTGCATATGTTCATTGTTAACTTCAAATGACTTTTGAAACTGCTAGACAGAATTTCATCAAATATCGTGCTAAACATTGTTACATGAATCTCTTTGAAGCGAGTTCAAATCATGATCCTGGGATCAAATTTGAAGACACGAAAATGGCTTATAATTTTTTTCAAAAGAAATCTCTGAAAGTACAACTTTGATAGTATGTATATAGTATCAATCAATCAGTTTTTCTCAGGTTTGTTTAATATCCTATGGTCAAAATTGGGGACGTATAAGTTTAACATTGCAAGTTTCCATTTCAAAACCTTCTCAAGAACCGACCAGTCAAAGTTTCTATATAAATGATCACCATCGTGGCCCTGTAAGGGGAGTTTTGAATTTTATGTAAAAACACTAGATTTTGTTGTCTTCATTTACCATATGGGACCGAATTGGACCCAGGAGGGGATTTAATTGTGATTTTTCCCCCAAAAAGGTGGTAATACGTCCATCCAAGGGTCATAAATTCGAAACCCCGCCCAGCAAATCTCCATGGGGATCGATGTACAACGTTGTGTTTCATTATCATTCGGGAAAGTTTCTCGAAGAAATGGTATTTGCTAAGAGTATTGGTTAACCTTTCATAACATTTAAAGAGTGGTTAGGTTAACTGATCGTCTGTTAGCCCTCGTTGGCATAACATTAAATAATCAATCAATCAACTTTTTTCAGTAAAAGGATCTGTTGGGGTCCAATTTTATAACGGGTTTACTCTCAGAGAACAGTGAATTCTCTGTGAAGAATTGTTGAGACTGCGTTCTTTAAAGGAGGATTTGATATCCTTAAAGGGCCAGCAGTGCCCAAACAAGGAATAAAACTGTCTAATCAGGAACTGACAAACCTATTTTTTATATTATGAACTCTTTTGAACAGTTTTAAGTTTATTCAAGTAAAGGGGCCATGGTCCATTGGAGCAAAGGAAGGACACTTTGTTTTTTAAATAGATATGCTTTTTTCTCATTGACTTTCAGTATTATTTCACACCAGGGGCCCAAAAATAAATAAAATATGAAATTCTAAAAGGAGCTATTGTTCATTGGGACAAAGTATGGGGAATTGGGTCTTTGCGTAGGAATACTATTTGAACACGGATAATTTTCAAAATTTGAAATGTGAACCGTTAAATCAGGTGTCAGCTACTAGGACCCATCGGGTTTGTTTTTTGCACAGTTTTAGTTTGTGTTAAGTAATTTGCATATCAAGAAGCCAGGGACTGCATTTCTATTGAACAATGCATATTGTGAATAGTATGGTATTGGTAATTCCAGGAAAAGTTTCTGATGCGAGCACAGTCCATTTACTTTATGATTAACCACTTCCATTCATAGTTATGAAATACAAATATTTTCCCGGAAATGCCAAGTTTATTGAACTTATTCTGAAGAAAAAAAGTGAATAAAATTGAATAGAAATGTTCATGTAGTTTTTATTAACACACATAGGTAAAAATAAATAAAATTGTTTGTTCTCACTGATCCTAGTTCAAAAATTAAGTAGGTATTCTGGGACTGTTTTTAATTTTAAATATATCTACTGAGGTGGTTCATGGCATAACTGTTACCAAAACCACAGTAAAAAAAGTGGTTGTACATATGTGTTATTGTCCTGAATGAAATATAAAAACATTTAGCGAATATCTTATCATAGTTCTGTTTGGAGTAGAAGTTAATATGGGTAGGTAGGGAGAGGAGAAAACAATCTATATTTAATTTCAGCCCTATATACATGTATATGACTACACACACACACACACACACACACACACACACACACACACACACACACACACAAACACACACACACACACACAGCGCACTGTTGCTCTCATTCATTGTAACATTCAAAAATATCAAAAGTCTGAACTCGTTCCTGGTTGCCCCCAGTTCTGCTTGAGCCTTTGATGTTGTTCCTGCACCAGTTGTTGGGTGGGTGGTGGTGCAACAGGAGCAATGATTCTGGCCAACCGTCTTGGTTCCTCTGGCAACAGCTTGACTGACTTTGACATTGGTTATTCTCTGTTGATGTGCCTTTGAATGATGTCCATCATAAGATCTTTTATGTATGCATACTCCTTTTTTTACCTTTTCTGGATTCATCCCCCCCCAATGATTGGCTGCTGTTGAGAATCTACGACTGTAGCTGAAAGTAGAAGTAGAGTATATTCATCTGAAATGGTTGATAAGCATGTTTACTTTAGGGACCAGTTAGCTCAGTCTGTAGCAGTGTGTATGACAATTAATCTAGGAGTTGAGTTCGAATCCCTACCAGGCCGCCGATTATCTCGCTGTTTCAAGTTATCGGTTAGTTATGTAGATGAGTGTGGTCAGTACTGATTAATCAATCTTCCAGGATCACAGAAAAAGAGTTGTTAGTTTAAAATTACCTCAATGGCATAAAACTGTGCTTAATATCCAATCAATCATTGACTGATTCAAATTTATTGGGATTTTGGCACATCACATTATGTAGACAATACTGAATCAAACGGTTTGGACATTTTGGTTCAAAACCTCATTTACATCAAGATAAATTTAGACATTCAAGCAGGCAACACATCTTTTATATAAAAAATATTTAGATATATTTTGCACGATCAAAACAAACAGAAACAAGTGTAGTTTGGATGCTACTGTGCATACAACTGTAACATTATTTATGTAATATTTTATGTAAGGCAAACTTACCACTGATGACCTTTTTTGTTTTTTCGATACGGCCTATCAAGATTTTTCATGTAGTCAATGGCAGCCAGCTGACATCTGCACCTGTATACACTATATCTGTAAAAGTATCATAATTATAGCGAAACTGTTACACTAGTCAGTGAAAATTGTCATAACTGGAGTATCACAAAATGCTTTATATGAATGAATAAATGATATATACATTTGAACATCATTGCAAATTATTTTTAATTAAAAAATATACCTTTTTACAAATTAAAAGAAGTGTATTCGAACAAAGTATTGTTCAAATTACTGGATAAATTCCAATGAAAGCCGCCAAATGTATAAGATTGATCTGTTTGATCAGTGCATGTCATGATGAAAGTGCCTTTACCGGTTATCTTAATATGTTTATCAGGAGAAGGAAATAGAATCTCTTTGTCCTATTTTAAAAATATCATTAGCTGACACAGGCATTTCCTCTAACACTGATAGGGTCCAGCTGGCTCAGTCGGTAGCAAATCCAATTATAAATTCGTGTGGTCATGAGTTAAATACCCGCCCGGCAAGTTTCCATGATGATTGATATATGACATTACATCTCACCATGTGGCTTCTCGCCATTTCAAAGTGGGAAATCATTCAGTAATTTGCGGAGAATTACTGATTAACCTGTAGTACAGGAATAATAATAAGCCAACTGATCGTCTGGTATAAAACCTCCATGGCATAAATGATAAACATCCCAAACAGACCAACACTAATAATAATAGAAGAGGCAATCGGTGGTACTATCTGCATTCTTTTTGTCCCAAACTTACTAATTCTTTTAAGTAAAGTGCATAGGTCATGCAACCAAAAAAATCATGATAACTTACGTAAAGGACTGTCGTTTTGATTAGTGATATTTTGTACAACATATAAAAAAGAGAAGTTATAACACAAATCCCATCCACAATTAGTAGTACCAATTCATGATTTTGATGTTTACAGTATCAAACAAAATTGGACCATGTTATCCCATAAATTCTATAACCAAATGCAAGTGGCTTTATTATGTGAAACTAAACTTGAATTTGATACTATTAATTATTGGTACAGTTTATGTAGTTATGTCAGGTTATTAATTAATAAATTTTGGTATATTTTGTACTGAACATATATATCATCTAATTCTCAGGTAAAGCAAATACATTTTTTTCACACAGAAAACAGTGTTATCTATAAAGATTCAATGATAAATAATGCTGTGTTTATCATTCTAATAGTCATTGACTGAAATCTTATTAAATCTGTAGGGTCACACCCATAACAAGTAAGTTTCTAACATCTGAACCATCTACAGACGTTGAATGTCTATGCATACTTACTGACGTGTAACATAGTACTTAAGAACCAAGAAATCGTCTGTCGGTTGCAACCCTTTCTAACGACTTTATTTCGTTTCCGTAAGGACTCAGCCATTTTTTATCTACTCTGTCGGCATCTCCTCATGATCACAATTTCCTAGTGCCCAAGAGTGTCGATTCACACAGTGATTGAGAACTGACAAAAACTTTGTCTGCAATTTAATAATTTCATAAAGTGATCAAAGAGTGCAAAATTATATTTTGGAACAAATACTCAAATACACATACAAAGGCATCGCAATAGCAACAATCATACCATTGGGCGGATCCAGCAGCAATTTCTGGTAGAGAGGGTGCATATTGGTAGTAATGGAATTTAGGTTTAAATATGTATAAACACATTTTTTAGAGCACCCCACCCACTTGAATCCACCCTTGGTAACTATTAGCACAATGATGTAAAAATGTATTTGCATTGTCAGTTTAATATTTAGTCATGTTAATCAAATTTAATTAAAACAATGGTCTAAGTGTTTATTCAATAAGGCTTATTATTTTCTTTAGTTAGACTTGATGCCCATTCACCACTGCAATTATATATAGCAACTTATTAAAAAGACTATATATAATGTAATTCATAGATACTTTACAAATCTATTTACCTTCAGCAGTAGTTCATCTTTTTGGCAATTCTCAGCAGAGTAAAACAGAAGATTGGTTATGTCGCCTATCCATGGTTTAATGGCTGAATTGCCTCTTTCTTGTGAAACCTAAAACAAGCAAAAAGTTATATGATATAAAATATCAGTGACTTAATGAATATATTATCAAGTTCTTTTTGGTAGTTTTCAAGCAAAAAAATATCACATGTAATTTAAATTATTTTTTATGCATTACACTCCCTATTCATATTGTATTCTATTGTGTTATTTTTAACTCCATAAGAAAGTTTTGAAAAACAGAAACTAGAAATGTGGTCAAAAGATATGAATATCCCCGCTTTATAAAAATTAATTTGAAATGAGATCTCAAATACTGTAATATTTTACCGAAATTGACAAACATCAAACTTGACCTGTATTTTATAAGTATACAGCTACATGTAGACACTAAATAATTAATTATATAAATAGATTCTTTCTATATGTATCATCAGAAACTAGTTTGACAGACGGGTGCACAGACAGCTATGTACATTATTTTAGCCATATCAATAAAAGAAACAAAATGAATTAAATATATACAAATAAGTTTCCAATTTTCTATGACCTATGTACATACACTATTGCATTCCCTTAAAGATAATAGACTTATACAGCTTAGCTAACTTTTGATATCTGAAGACTCCAGAATCATTTTATCAACAATATGTTTTGAACACTCACTACTTACATCACATAAGTTCCGTGCTCCATGCCACATATTCCAACTGTGTCGGACTTCTGGAAAACTCTTTTCTTGAAAACAAACAAATATAACAGTGACACCAACAATCACAATGAAGTAGGAAACTGAAACCAAGATTGATGAATGTAATTATAGCATGATTGTAATTATAAGACTATTATACACCATCTTGTGGTTAAATTTGTCAATATTGACTGTATATTTAGCGCCATTTATATGCCATCAATGGATAACAGATGATCAGTGATGATGATTGATATACCTAACCACTTTTTCCTGGAAGATTAAAAAATACTTAAGCACACCTCATATCTGCAAGTAACTGATAATGTTCCACTTGAATCAGCGGTGTGAAACGAATGATAATGAGACAATGTTGTATATCAATCATCACAGAGACTGTGACCTGTTTGGGATTTAAACTCACAACCCCTGGATTGATTCTTAGGTAGAGACATCCATATCATAAGGTTTTACATGTACATTCTGATACAGTATTGAAATGGGGCCATTCTGTCATGGAAAATCTGAAGACATTGTATAGTAGTTGTAAACCGTAGCAGTTATATCATATACTGCAGACTATACTTGTTTTATGGACAACCTGAAAAACATAGCCAAAACGTAACCCACATTGGGAAAAAGTTTAATATTATTACAACATATAACTTTCTAGTATATATGTATATATATTAATATATATAATATATATATATATATATATATATATATATATATAT